>PVKM010017346.1:0-26008 GCA_004027735.1 Carollia perspicillata
TTTTTTAATTACAAGAGACCTATCATGTTTAAAAACCAATGGGAAGATGCAGGAGAGATGAATTTATAATAATTTTTTATATGAAGTTACTATTAAGATTGATTCATAAATATGCAACTATAAACATCAAATGACATTTCAGTCTTCAAAATTATTTTGCAAACTGAAAACAATAATAGTTTAACTAGTGGATGGGTATAAAATTAAAATTATGTGTGTTTACAAAGATTGCCTTCTAATTCATTTGATTAATTTCATATAATTCTTTCCTTTCCTTAAATTAAAAAATGCCTGATACATATGATTTGCTGAAAATTAGCTGTATCAAGGAGATACAGAAGCATTTGTTTGAGATAGGTAATTTAAAATATTAGTTCATCTTAAGCTTATAATATTTATAGAATCAGCAACAGGAAACAAGCAAAGACAGTGTGTATGTGAGAGGAGGGAAGGGAATATTTAGCTTTAACCTAGAGAAAATTGGCAGATTCTATAGACATTGTCCAGAAATTCATGTGTAAATACCATTGTCTTAATATAAGAACAGTCATTTCAGACACAGTCACTTAGATTAATTTATGGCCTAGTCTGACAGTTTTATTCTTTTTGAACTTCTAACAAGATTGGGAACTATGTGTGAAGTCCCAAAGAATAACTTAGCTTTAAAACTAATATTAAATATTAGTCTTTTTTAATTTTTGTTTCTTAATTTTACAAAGAGGGGAAGGGAGGGGGAAATAGAAAGTGGGAAACATCAGTGTGAGGGAAACATCGATTGGTTGTCTTCCACACGTTCTCTGGGTGACTGAACCAGCAACCCAGGCCTTGCTGTGACCGGGAATCAAACCGGTGCCCTTTCAGCTCAGCTTCTGAGGTAATACCCAACCAACTGAGCCACACTGTCCAGGGCAAATGTTAGTCTCTTGAAAGCATTCCTCCATTTTTCTCCCAAAGAGCATGAGATCACACCTTTTCCTTGGATGTCCATAATAGATATGGGAAGGCATAAAAACTGTAGTGTAAAATTGTTGGCCATCCTTTGGATTACTGTTCAACTCAATAAAAGCATATTTTAAGACATCCAATAATGACTTTAATGACTTTATGTAGGAGAAATTAACCAAAGTTCTCGTCATATCAATGTTGGGGGCCATAGATTCTTTTTTTTTTTTTTTTTGGCTAAAATCCTGGGTCTTACTAACCTAGCTCCTTCCCACTTTCACAATATTAAGCTCTGTGTATACATTTTAGTGTAGAAAGTAAATAGCTCAAAGATATTGTAATTTTTTCCTTTATGTAGCTATATTTTACAAACACTTCATCAAATGATTTATTTTACAACATCTTTATTTTGTGAGAATACAAAAGCCTAATGTTTTTAAAAGATTTTATTTATTGTAGGCCAAGATTTGGAAACAGCCTGAGTGCCTGTCAGTAGATGAGTGGATGAAACAGCTGTGGTGCCCAGTGGAATACTATGCAGCATCAAAAAAGAGAAAATCTTACTTTTGGCATGGTTGGACCTAGAAAGAATTTTACTAAGTGAATTGAGCCAGTCAGTAAAAGAAAAATAGCACATGATCTCACTTATATGTGGAATCTGATGAACATAATAAACTAATGAACAAAATAGTAACAGAAGCTTAGCTACATAAAACAGACTGACAGCTGCTGGAAAGGAAGGGGCGGGAACAGGATAAAAGCTGGTGAGGGGATTCAGAAAACATTTACGCATAACCCATAGACACAGACAACGACATGGAGATTGTCTGGGGGTGGGGAGAGAGTGCAGCTAGGTAGAGGTAGGGAAATGCAGAAAAAGTGCAAACAATTGTAACAGCATAAACAATCAAAATAAAACTTAAAAAAGACAAAATTATTTATTAGAAAGAAAGGAAGGGAGGGATAAAGAGAGGGAGAGAAAGATTGATGTAAGACAGAAACACTGATATGCTGTCTCACGTACACCCCAATCAAACATGCAATCCAGACATGTGCGCTGACCAGGAATTGAACATGCAGCCCTTCACTTTGTGGGACAACACCCAATCAACTGAGCTACATTGGTCAGGGCACAAAAATTCTAATTAGAGTGCCAAAAGATGCCTTTGTTGTAATGCCAAATACCCTAATAGCAAACCACCACATGACTTTAGAAAATGCACTTAAGCTCTTTGGGTCTCCGTTTCCCCACAAATAAGAAGTTATAATTTGGCTATATGATACCAAAGCTAGATGATAATTCTCCTAGCTAGAATGTTCAAGAGTAAAAATTTGATCATATCAATTTTGTCTACAGTGTCTTCACTCTTAGATATTTTGCCATTTGAAGGTAGAGGGACGTTGTATAGTGAAGGAAGACATAAAACATGAAGGGGGATCCCAACAAAACCAAAATTATCATCTGGAGAGCTGGGCCTTTGTAGTACAGGCTTCCCCTGCTAGGTGAGTATTCTAGGAACCCATCTGCATCAGTGTACCAGCTGGCATTACAGGAAGAGGCTGCGTTGGACTCCAGTGAATTTTCCTTGAAGACGTTTTTTCAACGTGTTTGCCCATTTCATGATGAGTGATTTACAAGTGCACCCGCCCACACTCTGCTGAGTGTTCAGCAGTTTTTGCCCATAAAAGGCCTGACCCACATGCCCCACCCTCCTATTCACTGGATCTTGCCTCAAGCTACGCTTTTTTTTTGTTTTTTTCCTCCAGATAAAAAAAGTCCTCAAAGGGAAACATTTTGCCAATGTGGAAGAGGTGAAACACAAAACAGTAGAAGCACTAAAAGGCATCGAAATCAACAAATTCGAAAACTGGTTTGAAGAGTGGGAAAAAAACATCTCAATAGTGTGCTGCATCAAATGGAGAGTACTTTGACAGTGGCTGAAGATTAAACATGTAAGAATAAGTACACAGTTTTTTATAAATAAGTATGCTTTTATAAATAATTTTTTGGGTCCCCCCTCATATGTAGTTCATTTTTGGCTCTTCTATCAGAATGGAAAGCTCTCTCAGCTGTGACCAACTTCAACTTGCAGTTCTAGTGGCAAGGAAAAAAATTGATAATTATTAAATAAAAGGAATTCTATGAATATTTTTACAGGAGTACGTGTTGTTCAATTGTTCAGACATTCATTCAGTTAACATGTTAATTTGTTTGAAGGCAGATCAGCTGGTCACTGCCAATATTGCAGACATCATTGCAAATTACTCATTCAAGGATATTCTGAAGAAACTGGCTTGAGAAAACAGATGGAAGTGGCTCCAGCTTCCGATGATGATAGTTACCTTGGTGAGATCCATTGCTCAGGACCCTTTCGTTTCCTTAAAAGATGAACAAAATGGATCGTCTTTTAAAGTCTTGAAGGAAAAAATGATGGGAAGTATTTTTAAATACGTATTTTTAAAAAATATATGACTCTTTCTTCTCTTTAAAATTAAAAAAAAGATTTTATTTATTTATTTTTAGAAAGAAAGGGAAGGAAACATTAATGTATGGTTGCTTCTCGCATGCTGCCTATTGGGGACCTGGCCCACAATACAGGCATGTGCCCTGACTAGGAATTGAATCAGCAATGCTTTGCTTCACAGTCTGGTGCTCAACCCACTGAGCCACTCCAGTCAGAGACATATTTCATTCCTCATTTATTTGATATTATTTGACATCTAATGTAAGTTTTCTTAGTAGCTCAGATGAACTCTTTCTTTTCTTTTGATTCAGCCATGATATATAACCTACATGATCTGATGGCTATTTTATAGGTCCCATAACAGCCTATTTCTTACACATAAAATATTTTGCCAGTAGTGGATGCTATATATTAGTGGGGCTGCTCAGTCCTGCACTGTGGGCACCATGGTAGTGGCCTTTCCAGTTTCTAAAGCAATAGCAAGATACTTTCTAGATGCTGGAATGTTTAAAAATCATGTGTAAACCACACAATATCATTTAACCACTATTGTTTCTCTCTTGTGGTATCCTAATTGGCATTCTGAGTGACTAATGAATTTTAAAAACTAGCTTTGTTCTGTGCTCTAACCTCACTTTAGAGCTAAGTGAAATTTGTGAAAGCCTCTATTAAATGAATTAGGAAGTAGGCCTTATTGGTGAGCAGAAGTAGTACAACCTGATCACCAGAGACACCTTTCAGAGTATCCTGTCTGATCATGATGAGTCAGTGACTTGAAAATGCAATGGTAGTCATTTACACCTTAAGGTGGTTTATGAAGCATTCCTGCTTTAAAAAGTGACCCAAGACACTGTGTCACCACATTCAAAAATATGTTCCCAAGATTTAGTACAAAAGGGTGTTCATATGGATGTGATTAATTTTTCCTTTTATTGAAAGTTAAACTTTTGTGTTACAATATTTGTTGAAATTTCTGTACAAAGCAGTGCTATGGTAGTTCATTCATTTTTCTAGATGTATAGCTCATTTATTTGTAAAGCCTTCAAGCATGTAATTACAGTGGTACCTTGGTTCTCACCATTAATTTGTTGTAGAACTTGTGACAAGTGACACAACTGACGAGTACCAGACAATGAAGCATTTCTCTTGTGGGGCAGTGTTGGCATAGTGACTCATACAAGTTCTAGCAACTGCCATGGGTCCAGAGCAAGTGCCCAGTGCTGAAACACTCTTCTCCACCAAAATGGGAAGAGTACAGGGTTTGACAAGTTCTGAAGCCAATGAGAACTGAGTTATGACTGTAGGGTTTTTTCCCCCCTTTAAAACAGGATGTTCAGTTGCTGCTGGGGAATTTACAGAAGATACTAGACAAGGTGAGAGATATTGTTGAACCTAAGTCAGTTATAAAACATGGGGAAAGGTAAAAATGACCTACAAAGACCTTTTACAAATGTTATTTTCTTTGCTACACAAAATGTATACAAATGGAATGCTAAAATGCATATATTTTGTAGAAAAACAAAAAATACACTTTGAAACAGATTTTTAAGTCTCAGATAATTTCATATGAATGAATATCAATCTTTATGCAATCTAGTCAACCAAAAAAAATAGTACAGTACTCCTATGTTATGGATAACAAACTACAGATGATTAAATGACTTAGATAGAAGTCATGCTGTCATGGCATATCAAATATAAGGAATTGAGGTCTCTCATTTTAGTTTCTGGGATCTCACATTAGACATATTCAAACCAAGTTCTCCACCCAACAACAACCCGACACCTCCACGTGATATCCTTTTCCTCTTTGGACATGGCCAAGCCCAAAGTAACAGAACAAACTAATTCTTGTGTTCATAAAGCTCCTTCTGTCTTCTAGGTATCAATCCTCAGATTTTTTGTGTAGCCTCATCTTCCAGTGGCCAAATGCTACTTTTTCTTTTGAGGTCAATTTTAAATGTCATCTCCTCCACAAATCCTTCTTTAGCTTTCTTCTATAAACTCCTACATCACCTCACTTTTCCTTCTACTGAGGCATTTACCATTTACTCACTCATCAAATATTTTTGAGCATCTACTACATGCCAGGCTAGGTGTTAAGTCAGAGCACACAGTGGTAAACAAATGGTCCTCGATCCCGGAGTTTACCATCTAGAGGGGCTAACAGACATTAAACGATGACACAAAATACCTGATTAAAAATTGTAGTTAAGTTCTAAACACGGAACTAATCCCATTCCTGAGGACTATCCTCATGACCCAATCACCTTCCAGAATACATAATACCATCACATTGGGGGTTAGTTTTCAGCATATGAATTTCAGGAGGACACTAATGTTCAGTCCATAGCAATATCTCTTGTAGTATATACAAGACAATAAATTGTAGTGTTTATGTAACTAGTAATATTTATTGAATAACTCAATCATCAATCAGTATTTACTGTTTTCCATTTTGTTTCATATGATCATTAACTGCTTTTCACTAATGTGTTTTAACTAATTCACAAATAATTAAATGAAATATGGCCACCTTTAAGAATCATCACAGCTATTTTAATAGTTTCATCTTGACAAGATACACAAAGTAGAAATTCATGAAGAATGTTTTTGCTATTAGGTAGAGGTTGAAAAGTTATCTTTTTCTTTAAAAGAACATTTTTTCTTTTGCATACAAGCTAACTATTAAAGGCCCTCTCTTCCCATCATTTTTTCCTTCAAGACTTAAAAAGACATTGCATTGGTTAAAAGCATGGACTTGTAGACCATTTGAGTTTAAACCCTCACTTTGCCACTTACTAGCTCTGTGACCTAGTTACCTAACATCCCAGCACCTCCGTTTCTTTATTCCTACAATAGGGATGATGATGGTGATAGCATCATCTACATCATAAGATTCTTGTGAAGATTAAAGGAGTTAATCTTACATATTCATAAAACAGTGTAATACCTGATACATAAAAATACCATTTAAGTATTAGCTGTAATAAGAAAGAACCCTTTGGTTATGAGCCATCAGAGATGAAGTTGAATAACTATCACTTTTATGAAGTCAGATCTTACAATCATTTCATGATTTAGCAAAGAAAACTGCAAAGTACGCTGAATGATTTTTAAACATGGCATTAGGGCTCTACTGGAAAGCTCTCCAGAAGAGTGTTCATTTCTGACAAAGAAAATTAATGTTGATATGTGGCAGCTTATCATAAAGATGATAAAAAATCTTAGTAATTTTCCATGGGATCTCAGAAATACCTAGAGAATGGAGCCAAGCTTTAAGTGAGGTAACAGTATCTAAAGTTATGGCATTATCAGAGATCACGAATCACTCATCAGACCATTCAAAATCCAAGGCTGTTCACTATTTATTTAATTAGACAAGAATAGGAATTTTACAAAAAACAATTGTCCTATAGACAAGAGATTCTTAATACTGCATCCTGGAACTCTGGGTGATACAGGGATGGACTTCATGGAATTTGAACCCCTAGAAATTACATGCAAAATTTTGTATATATGTAAGTTTTTCTGGTGAGAAAATCCATAACTTTCATTTAATTTTCAAATGTGTTTATGACTCAAAAAAGGTTAAGACCTTCCATTCTCATTTTAGAGTGAGATGAGGTGAGCCAACACCCAAGAAAGTGATCTGGTTCTAATGCATCCTGGGATAGTCATATGATGGGATGGAAAGAATATTGACTTTGCTGTCAGTTCTTGAGTCCTACTACTCATCAACTGTGTTTGCTGACTAAACCTTTCTGAACCTCAGTTTCCTAATCTGCAAAAAAGGGATATAAATGACTACTTTTGAGAGGTTAAATGAAGATAAATATTATTAAAAATTCCACATTGTCTAGTGGGTAGAAGATATTCAATAAGTGGTAGACTCCATTCTGCTTCTCATTAGTGGGACTGACATCCATATCATGTATTTTGAGGGTAGGGATCTAATTTTTCCTGTACATAGTGTTGATATTAAGAGACCTCTGAAAGTTTTGCCCTGAGTTACTAAAATGATTTCTAAGAATAGTCTTCTATTTTCCCTTCTCCCACTGAGTATTAGGGTAGTTGAGTGACAGTTCTCCTAACTTACCTCAGATTCCAATCACTTTATTTATTTTTACTTTTCTATCAATCATGCTATTAAAATTGTCCCAATTTTCTCCTTTTGCTCTCCTCCACCCAGCCCCTTCCACTCCCTCAGGCAATCCCCACACACATTGTTCATGAGCATGGGTTATGAGTATAAGATCTTTGGCTACTCCATTTTTTATACTGTACTTTACATCCCCATGGCTATTCTGTAACTACCTATTTGTACTTCTTAATCCCCTCACCTCTTCACTCATTCCCCCACATACCCCTGGCAATTATCAAAACACTCTCCATATCCATGATTCTGTCTCTATTCTTCTTGTTTGCTTAGTTTGTTTTTTAGATTCAATTGTTGACAGGTATGTATTTATTGCCATTTTATTGTTCATCGTTTTGATCTCACTTTCTTAAATAAGTCCCATTAAATTTTATATAATAATAGTTTGGTGATGGTGATCTCCTTTAGTTTTTTTCTTATCTGGGAAGCTCTTTATCTGCCCTTTGATTCTAAATGATAGCTCTGCTGGGTTGACCAATCTTGGCTGTAGGTCCTTGATTTTCATGACTTTGAATATTTCTTGCCAGTGTCTTCTAGACTGCCAAGTTTTTTCTGAAAAATCAGCTGAGAGTCTTATGGAAACTCTCCTGTAGATAACTGACTGCTTTTCTCTTGCTGCTTTTAAGATTCTCTCTCTTTCTTTAACCTTTGACATTTTAATTATGATGTGTCTTGGTGTGATCTTCTTGCATCTGCTCTATGTGGGACTCTGAGGGCAGGGGTTGGGTCAGTGGTCACAGTCTGTCCTTGCAACTGAGTGGCCTGTGTAAATGCCTCACATTGACCTGCCAACAGCAATAAGGCTCAACTGTAAGAGGAGGGTGTTCTCAGCTCATGTGAAGGGTACACCCTGAGTACCCAGCTTGGGTGATAGGGGAGGCTGTGCCACTGGACCCTAGAGGACACCTGCTACATTAGGCCACACTGCCAATTTATTGTCTTAATCATTTTTAAACAGTTATGAACATTTTTGATCAACACTACATTTACTAACTTCTTAATGTTGTGGCCAAATGAGGTTAGAGATCCTGAAGTTACTATGTGTGATGATGGTTGATTTTTTTAAATAAAATTCTGAGTGTCTATGGGATGTGAGAAGTAGTGCTTGCCATGTATCTCAAATAGCATAATCCCTCTTAAGCTTTCTTGGTTGACAAGCCTCATCCTCAAATCAGTCAACTCCATTATATCTGACTGTGATACGTTTTAGTCTATAAAGGTTATTGGAAACTAATCAGTATGCTACCAGTTCTGACAGTTTTCCTGGCAATCTATCCAATTAGCTTAGTTTTTATGAAACCCCTTTTATTCTTCAAAAATACTCTTCCCCTTCCCTCCTGTTGCCATAGTTGAACCATCCATGCTCCTGTTCAAAGCTAATCTTCCTCCACTTTGCACCAGGTACCTCTCCCTTGCGTGACTCAGAGATGCAATTCTAGCAATGCTTGATTCTCTGTCTCACAGCATCAGTTTTTCTGCTCAATCATTCCCACCAATGTGTAAGTATACTATATTTTCCTCATCTTTAAAAAAATTCTCTTATTCCATTCCTCTTTCAGATACCAAAGGTTTTTCTTTGCTTCTATGGAGTTGTCACTCTTCCCTGCCTGTACCTCTGTTATTTTCATGGCTTCCTTTCTTCGAACTCGTATTGTTAGACCAGACCTCTATCACTCTACTGAAACTGTCTTGTCAAGCAAACCAGTGGCCTCCGTGCAACTCTTCCTCCTAGACTATCAGGAGGAGCATTTGACAGAGTTAACCTCTCCCTCCTCATTTCTGCCCTTGGCTCCTCAGACAGTGGCAGCTCCTTCTCCATCTCTTTCACTGTTTTTTAATTTCCCTCACCTCATTCATGTGACCCAGGGTTGTTTTTTTTTATATTCTTTGAATCCTTTCTGGATAATCTCATCCAGCCTCATTTCTCCAGCGTATATTGAATTCCAAGTCCCTGTGTTCAGTTATTCATTCAGTACTCAATATCTCTATCTTAATAGGTATCTTAAAATAGACTTAAACTTCAGCTGATAACCAAACCCCTGACTTTCTACACTGACACATGCTCTACCCTCCATCATCTCCATTTCAGTAAGTGGCATTGCTAAGCACCTGGTTGCTCAAGCCAAATACCTTGAATTCAGCCTGGAACTGTGTTCTTTCTCTCATACCTCATCCAAAACTTATCCATGAACAAATCCTGCTAATTAATTAAACTCTCAAAATAAGACCAGAATCTGACCACTCTCACCTCCTTAAAGCACCTACTTTCATTCAAGTCCCCACTGACATTATTGCAATAGCTTCATAGCTCACCTCCCTGTGTTTATTCTTGCCCTCCTGTAGACTACCTTGAACCCAGCAGACAAAGTGGTTCTTTAGAAATATGAATCAGATCGTATAATCTCTTTGCCCACAATGATGTTCCAACTCATTCAGGCTAAAATCCAAATCTCCACAATAAAATAAAAAAACTCTATTCACGAAACCACTAATTGCTTTGGTCTCATCTCTTAACCCCTTCACTCCCTCTGCTCCAACCACTATGGCCTCCTTGCTTTCCTTTGAATACTCTAGACACACTTGTACTTCAGGACCTTTGAACTTCTTAGCACACAATATTTACTTCCCTATTTTCTTCAGCCTTTGCTCAAGTGTCACCTTCTCTCTAAGTTGTTCCCTGAGAACCCTAAAACATCACAAGCCCTTCCTCATTCCAGCTCCAGCACTCCCTGTTCCATTGTACTGCTTAGTTTTCTCCACTATACTTTTCTGCTTCTGATATCCATTTAATTAACTCTATTTTTTAATTGATAGTCTCCTTCGACTAGAGTATTAGATCCATGAAAGCAGGGAATTTTGTCTATCTTGTTCACTGTGTATCCTATGTGTGGCTATAAATATTTGTTGACTAAGCGAGTTAATTTACTAAATTAAAAGTCTCACATCTACTTTACTAGATTAAAAGTCTAACATCTAGCCCTGAAGGAATCTTCTCTGACTATGAATGCTAACAGCATGGCCACTCAATTTGGTTAATGTTCAGCACACCAGATAAAGTTAATGCTGGTATCTGTGCTGGGGGCAGGACTGGGCAAAGGGGTATTTGAATAAAAAGGAACTGTCTTCCAGGCCCTTCTTTTTGAAGTTATACTAAATTTTTAATTCCAATAAATAAATAATAGTTTGATTTACAGAAATGAGAGTTGGAAAGACCTTTGATAATCAGATATTGCAGTTCCCACATATTGTAGACAACTGAAAAGGAATTAGGTTCAATGACTCATCCCGGGTATACAGCAGTACAAAGGATCTGCTTCACCACTTTGTGAATCTGGAACCAGATCTCTGTGCCTTGGAACATCTGCCCTCTTTCCACCACAGTTGTTTCCTGCATCTTTGTCATTGAAGCTTCCTTTCTTGGTTGCCAGGCTGCCCCCTAATTCTGTCAACAAACAGTTCTGAGGTGTAGACACATATCACCTATAATATGTGGTTTTCCTTAGATAACCAAAATTGTTTTAACATTTTAGTGTGACAGGCGCTATTAACTTTTTACACTAGTACAAAAGATATAACCACAATGAAAGCTGGAGAAATTAGGGCAAGAGATTTAACCTGCAAATCACGTGCAGACCTGAGAAGCCAGGATTATGGTCTAGGGTCAGAAACATATGAACACTGTTGACCAAGACTGGTAAATCTCAAAGTACACCTTCAGGTTTTCCATTTCCCATTGTCTATAGCAGAAGCAAAATCCAATGCATGATGCAAAACCATGACTTCAAACTTCCAGCTCTCTATATGATGTACTCATTAAAAAAAATACTGTTTTTAATTGATTTTTATAGCTGTAAAGTATTTATATATAGCAATTCTCCTTCTGAATAACTATTTTCATCACCTGAATTGATTTCTGAAGTTCTGAAAGGGGCACAGAATTTTGGATATATGAATGCTAAGAATTCATTACAGGATCTTTTCTTATGTATAAAATCTTTTAAAGTGCCCTTTAACAGCAAGGTCCTACTGATCCATGCTTGTCTGCTTACTAAAAAGGAGGCTAGCTCTTTTTTTCTGATCTGTGTACAGGATCAGCAATATAATTAGTGAAGCCCGGTGCAAGAAAATGCCCCTTGTCCAAAATTAGTAAGAATTTCAGGACAGTGATAGCCGTATATTAAAGCAAGGGTGTGGCCCTGCGAGACTACATGGGTTGCACACCTGTCCTTGTGCATAATCTAGGAATAACTGTGGAGAGCTCCATTGTTGATATGATCAACATTTTAATATGTCTCAAATGGTAGAAATAATACAATCGTTACTTCACTAGTGCATTAGTTTTCTTGGGCTGCCATCACAAATTACCTCAAACTGGGTGGCTTAAAACAACAAAATATTTACTCTCTCTGGAGGCCTGAAACCTGAAATTGAGGTGTCTGTAGGGTCATACTCCCTCCGGTGCATCCAGGGGAGAATAATTCCTGCCTCTTCCTGCTTCAGGTGGCCCCTGACTGTCCTTGGCAAGTGGTGGCCTAAGTCCAACCTCTCTGCCTCAGTCTTCATACAGCTTTCTTCTATCTGTATCTATGGGTGTCTACTTCTTTTATATATATAAAGACACCAGTCATTAGATATAGGGTCTATTCTAAATCCTGGATGATTTTATCTCAAGATCTTTAATTTATTTCATCTGCAGAGACCCTACTTCCAAACAGCAGCACCGATTTTAGAGGAATACTATTCAAATCCATTATAACCAGTTACTACAAACTTAGGAAAAGAAGATACATACATAGACCTTACGAAAAGAAATACCTTTTAAATAAAAATATTTTAAATGTTTACTTTTAAAAGTCTAGTAAACTTGTTAAACAGTGATTATGACTAATCTACATTTCTTAATTTACAAATGAAATTAGCCAAAAAGAATGGGGATAGAGGGGACATAGGAGGGACAGCAACTTAGATAATAGAAAATCTCTAGAATCCCTTCCCGTTTCTAAACACTTTGCAATTTCTTTATATCACCCTGGCTAGCCATAGAATCCAAAAATCTTAGTGATATTTAAGATTAAATAGGGTTTGACAGGTTTCTATTACAACATAATTTTTCAAATGAAGAAATAAAAGCCTAGAGTGTTCAAGCGTCACACACAGGTCACACCAAGTGGCAGCGCCAGTTTCATAATGATCTCCTGGCTGCTAACATACTTGCTCATCACATTTCAACAGTCTGAAGCAAACTGGAAATATAACCCACTGACTTGGGCTAGTTAATATATCCCTTGTTGCGTAGTGATTTCTCAACAACACAAGTGATATCTCACAAACCCTAACTCTCGACAGCGACACGGGAGCGGAAAGTGCCCTGAGGCCCTGTCCCCTGTGACATCCTGCAGAACCACCTCCTGTAGATTGGCCCACACCCCTCTCCCCAGGCTGAGGATCTTCATGGTACCATCCTTGGCCTCGTAGATCCTGACCCTTGTTGGCTCCGAGCCCAGCTGCCCGGGTCTGCCTGCTAACCCTTCAGGGAGAGTGCAGCCCGTGCCTAACATGGGGACGGTTCCGCTGCAGCCGGCTGCTTTCTACGGCGGGTGTTCAGATTGCTGAAGCCCCATTTCCACCTTGAGCTAGTTCTGCCTCTGTGCAAATTTATAGTCCGGGCAGCTTTCCTGTCTTGCGCAAGCGCAGATGGGAAGCACAGAAGCAGAGTTTGATTTTACTGATTCAGGGGACTCTTCCTCTTCTCTAATTCTGGCCTAACCCTGCTTTGTGGTGTTCCTGGAAAACCGCTAAGTTGAAGGAGTTTTTAAAATTTCAGCAGCTGCTCCTAACAGTTGCATTACAGTAGAAAAAGCTTTGTGGTTGAAGGCAGATTATTTTAAATTTAGGTCCCAACTCCATCATATAACCACTTTATATTACCTAGCCTTCTGAGCCGGCTTCTTGTTTCACAGTCCATTGCAATAATACCTCTCAGAATAATACCTGTTTCTTATAATTCTTATGAAGAATAAATAATTCGTGAAATCACTTTGTCCATTCAAATGCTCTATAAAAGGTGTAATTGGGTATTACTCACTTCACTTCGCGGCTTATCCTCTGTTACACTGAAGAGTGCTCTTCACACCTCAGTTCGTCTTGAAAGGGAGATGTAAACGTGAGGTAGAGCAGATACATACGAACCTCTGATGGTGCCACTTGGAAACAAATGTTACTCGTTATAAGAATTGCTTGCTGCACCACGACTGCAGGAATTTATGTATGTGCTGTGTCTCCCTCACCGAGTTGTAAACCTTAGCGTAATATCTAAGGCTGTACGCTAATATCTTAGCGTAAACCTTACATAATATCTAGCAAAATGTCTGGTAACATAACAGACATGAAATAAAAGTTAGTTCTTGGGGTTTATCATCTTATACTTGCAGCTACTGCCAGGTACAATAGATATTTGATTAAAGAATACATATTAATAAAAATTAGAATAAATTTAAGAATTATTTTTTTAAAACCTAGAAAAGCCCTTTCATGGATGTCCAACTGGCTCCTTCACCTCCTTCAAGGTTTTTGTTCTAACGCTGCCTTCTTAATGAGGACTTCCCTGTCCATACTACTGAAATTTGCAAATCCTTCCAATATTCCCTGTACCTCTTTTCATCATTTTTCTGCCTAGCACTTACCACCCTCCAATACACTAGATATTGTACTACTTTATTCACTGTTTAATCTTCCCCAGAGAGAAGGGAAAATTCACAAAAGCAAGGATTTTTATCTGCTTGGTTTGTTATAGCTTCTGTGTCTGGAGTAGTTCCTGGCATGTAATATGTGCTGAATGAGTATTTGTTGAATTAACTGAATAAGTGTTTTAGAGTCCACTCCTAACTTTGAAGGGTGATGTCAACCTGACAACCTCAACCTCTCATAAAATAGTTCCTGAAACCTCAGTTGAGTCTATCCTGGCTATGGCATCAAGAGCATATTCTTGAAGTTCAAGGTAGTGTCATGCTCTTCCACTCTAGGGCAGTATTTCTAAAAGTGTGGTGTCCAGGTCCCCAGAGCTCCGTTGCAGGGAGTCCCCATGATGAAATTATTTTCATAATGTTTTAAGATTTTACATACTTTTTCTCACTTTTGTTCTCTGATTTTTCAGTGGAATTTTCCACAAATCATAAGAGCAAGACAGATGGAAGGAAGAACCAGATATGACAATTCAGCTAATTTCAAATAAGCCAGCTCTTGAAGAGATTTGGAAAAGTGTACCACCCATCTGACAAAGTTTTTGTTTTAGGAGTTATTTTGATAACCATGTAAATTAACTAGCAATAGGTTTATTTTTAAGTGAATTAATACACATATTTAAATTTTTCTGTTTTGATTTTTGAGTAAGTATTAATAGATATTGCCATATAATCAGCTCTTTTGAGTCCACAATAATTTTTGTAAGAGTATAAAATAATTTGTACAACCAAAAAGTTTGAGAACTGTTGTGTGGTACTATTCACAACAAGATTAAAAAATTAAAAATAAAATAAAAAAAACAGGCCTGGATTTATTGATGCTGCATGGAACATCATCGACCTACTTCAGCAACACTATTTCTTATTAGATTTTTCTCCTACTTCTTGGCCATTTCTTAGTTTTTTTGTGAGATCCTCTTGCTGACTTTTAACATTTTTGTTCTTTGGGTTTTAGCCCTTTTTTTCTTACTCTGCACACACATTGTCTAATTGATGTCCTGTTCATTGTTCTACGTGGCTTCCTCATCCTACATACTTTGAGGAATCCCAGTTACATTTTTGGTGTCAATTTCTGTGTTGAAGTTCAGGCCAACATACATAACTGCCAGGACAACTTCACACGGGTATGCCAGGTGGAGAATGCCAAGTGAAACGTGACTGACCCTGAACTCATTATCTTCCCTTCCATACTACCTTCCCCCCACCGATTTCCCTTTTAAGGGATGATTAACCCCCAGTTAATTTCCTCTCCCTCACTTCCCATACCCAAACAGTTAGTTCTCACAATTCTACTTCTTAAGGATCCTTGAAATTTATCCATCTCTACCACCACTGCTATGGTGAGGTCCTGCAAACCTGATGAGGTCATCCCACATTCCATATGCTGCTTACTGCCCTTACGAGTCTTTATTTTATCATTAATCTCTGATTATCCCTCCACTTCATCTCTTGCTGTCCCATGCCTTGTACTCTGAGTTCTAGCCAAATTGAACTTTCACATTTTCAGTGAATCATGTTTTGCTTGTCTTAGGATGTTGCATGTGTTGTTCCTTCTGCCTGGAGAACTCTTTTCCTCCATCCCCCACTGGATCTGTGCACAAACTCACACACTTTTGCTTGGGCAACTCCTACTCATGTTCCATAGTCCAACTTTTGGATCCCTCTCTCTGGGATGACTTTCCTGGCCTCCCACGACAGCATTACACATTCCTCTGGTGAGTTCTGATAGTGTCCTGCACATCTATTGTGGTATGTACTCCACAGTATTATAACTGTATGTTTAATTATTTGTTTCCCTACCAGAATGTGCTTTTTTTGAAAGCAAAATTAATTGATGTCCTGTTCATTGTTCTGCCTCTAGCACCTAGTACAATACCTAGAGTAGTTGCTCAAAACATATTAATATAAAAATCTCAAGTCAATTTCAGGAGTTTGGAACAGTACTCTGCTTATTTATCTGTTGTTTATGCAGGTCAGGATGTCTCTTGAATCTCTATATTGAACATTAGGGGGATAAAAACCCTTAATAATTCTTAATGCAAAACTGTTGACAGGTACTGCTAGAAAGGAAGTGAGCATTCCTGCACAGATAAGGCAAAATAGTATTTTTTGTGTGTGCTAAATGAGTAATACAGATGATAAATGTTCCAGAAATTCAGACAAGAGTAATCAGTACTGAAGTTTAGAACAACCAGAAAAAGCTTCATGAAGGAAGCAGGACTTGAGAGAAGGGTACAGTTTAGACCAGTACAAGAAAGGGGGCAACTCTTCAGGAAGAATGAATTTAGTATAAACATAGGCATTGGATGATTTTTAACAGATATCACTACACATACCTATGTGTAATGAATGAGATCTTAGGTGGATAAATCTGGCTATGTATAAGAAGTAATTAGGGTGCAGGTAAGGCTAAAGGCATGGAAATCTCATAGGAAACTATTGGAAGACCTGAATGTGGTGGTGGCAGGGGGAGGTGGAAAATGGAGGGACTACAAAAAGGCACAAAAAATAACTGCCCCAGTGGAGGACAAGGGAGAAGAAAGGGGAGAAAAATATCAAGCGTTTCTCTAATGTTTTAAGCCTCATTGCTATGTACAAGAAACAAAAATAATCACAGAACTGAAGAGGAACATTATTAAGTTTCAACCATAATGAATTTTATGTGAAGGTAGGCCTCACAGGCAAAATTTTTCAGAACTCTTTTAGAACAGTGGTTCTAAGATTCAGGGCAGATAACAAGACACCAAAACAGAAGAATCTGGAAGACTTGACCTAGGTGCTCTGTTCCACATATACACAATTATTCTTATATCCCTGGAAAAAAAGACCCATCTGTTCTTAGGCTTCAGACATAACTTACTGTCTTTAAAAACATGAATTCATCTTCTAGTGTTAATTCTTCCTGCCACATTCAAAGATATGATCATCTCATTAGGAAATAGCTAAGACAAGATTCTTAAGACCTGAAGTTTGGGATGACCTCTGAGCAAACCCAGTATAGAAAAAGAGATTATAATTAAGAAACACTTGGAGGTGTGATGAGGAAGGCTTCCTGAGTGTGCTATTCACAACATGCCCACAGTAACAGCCTCAGAAAAGGAACAATAGGGGAGAAAATGGATCAAATTTGAACCATCGACTTTTCTGTGTCTTCCCGCTGCTCCTCTCAGCATCGATGATGGAGAACAGAAATGCTGCTTGCAGGACTCACATGCTCTTGACAGGTACCCACATGCTCTGGACAGGTACCCACATGAACATTCTGACTCATGCTCTGTGTGTGTAGGGCTGCTATGTCCAAGTGTGACAGGCCTTCGTGGGTGGAGTTCAGGTGCTACTGGAGGGGAGAATCTTATGGAATTCCTCACCACATCCTACTCACCCCCTGACAGAGGTTCAAAAACCATACCTACCTTTCCTTGCCTCCTTGCCTTTGTTGATAAGCACAGAAACTTTGATTTGCAGTCAAGCATGAGTTCATTTTATTATTTAGTTGTTTTGACAAAGCCCTGGGGACTTGGGAGAGATGGGTGAGAGAGAAAGCCCCTGGAGAAGGTAGCTGGTATGCCCTTTTGGTCTCTGGGATTTCAGTCCTAAAAGGAGAGGGGTCAGGGTCAAGAGCTTGATGAGGTTTTGTAGCTTGACACAAGCAGTGCTGTCTTCAAGGTCCATGGGACCATTTATTTCAGAGTGGGAAGAGGGCAGCTGTGCTGTTATTCTTCATTTGACCAGACCAATTATACCCATACAATTTCACTTCATACCAAAGAATTCATTTTGCAGCAAATGAAATGTGGCAGAGGGCTCATGCATGCCTTTGCACTTTATAGGTGTTATCACTACATCTCACCAGCCAGAAGGAGCTGGTCTGAGAGACTGGAATGGCCTAAGGAAGGCTCAATTAAACTGCCAGCAATATGACAATACCCTGAGAGGTAGGGTTGCTGTCTTACTGATGAGGCGAAAACTTTAAATCTGCAAACTACAAATAATTCTGCTTTTCTAATAGAATTCATGGCCAACAGGGAGCATCTGACTTCGCAGGTCTACATGAGATGTTCCTTCTATGTGGCTCCTACTGTAGTCCCAGTTCTCATGGGGTTCTGCTAACAGTGTTTTCTGCTGCTTCTCCTTCACATCTGGAGTAGAAAAGGCTTCCCGTTAAGTTAATCTATGAATTCCTACCTTGTTGGTTGTCTTGTCCTGACCATGCTGCTGCAAATAGTCCCTTTATTATAGCCTCTTGAAACAACTGAGTTAGATTGACTCTCTTTCTGGAGCACTGACAGGTACAGCCATTCCCATCACCCTTTCACTGAACTGAGCACCATGTATTATTCTCACTTTATAATTAAGGAAATTAAGTTACATAGGGTTGAAGTGATTTGCTCTAGGTCAAAAGGCCAGGGGATGAGAACCGAATCCAGCTCTCCTGATATACTTCTACTGCTCCACAGCATCACCATATTTATGCTCACTTTACTTTAGCTAGACCTGTTAAAGTTTGTTTCTCCAACAGCCAGCAGCCAGTTGTAGGAAGAGGAGTCCTAATGATCCAGGTCTTTCCTGGTTTCATCCCTTAACCACCAAGAAGCCACAAAAGAAGAGAAAGTAACCTTGGAGAACACTGAATAAACAGATGTGATTTCTGTGCTATTCTAATGTTTGTATTTTTCTCATTTTCATTGCTGACTAGAACTTCTTAGATATTTCATGTTGATGCTGACACTTGCAGATCCAAAGACCATGTGAATAATCTGCTATCTGAACATGGCAACAGATGGGCCACAATTTAAGGTAGGCGGTAGATTTTCTTGAAGCTGTATTAAGTGATTAGTTGAAATTGAAGTGAATGATAAGAACCTTGGTGCGAATAGCCAACCACTTGGATTACTAAAGGGCAGCAAGAGATTAGCTGATAAAGAATGTCAATAGAATATATGATGTTAGAGGTAAGTTTGGTTTTTATTATAAAGTTAGTTGGGAATATAGTCAATGTAGTATTAGAATCTAAAACAGATATAAATCTTGCATGGATGTACCTGGAAGTCAAAGTCATGGAGTGACGAAATTACTGTCCTGTAAGGATACTCGAGTTCTAGTCCTGGTTTTGCCACATATTTACTCTGCAACCTTTGAGAAGTCACTTAGTCTTTCTGACTTGTATCCTCATGTAAAATAAAAGATTTGGGAGTGTAACATAGTAAATGTATTTTGGTCTTTGCTCTGCTTCCACCAGTTCCTGACACAGGGCTCTTTAAACCTGAGTAATTTCCTGAGTGATGGGAGTGATTTTAGGATGAGTTCCTAAATCTTTTGGGATTTCTTGGATGAAAGTAGAATCTTTCGTTCTAATGAGGCAACTCTTGGTGGGCTCCTAGATAGTAATAGGGTGGGGCTGATCACCACAAATACTATTTGAATTTCTGATTAAAAGATTCCCAAGATGAAGTCAAGAAGTTGATGTACATAGGGACAGTCCCCATAAATGCTATATCAGAAGAGAAGGGTCAATGCAAAGCCAAAAAGAGGAGGGGGTCAGGGACAAAAGGTATATGCAAACAACACAGATGGGCTGGAGGGACCAGGACCCCAAATGGTGAGATAGGAGGCAGCTCAGAGAGC
This sequence comes from Carollia perspicillata, assembly GCA_004027735.1. Taxonomy (NCBI): domain Eukaryota; kingdom Metazoa; phylum Chordata; class Mammalia; order Chiroptera; family Phyllostomidae; genus Carollia; species Carollia perspicillata. The sequence continues at coordinate 19,932 of PVKM010017346.1, forward strand.
TGGCGGAGATGAGGAAAAGGGCAAGGACTGGGGAGGGGCAGATTCAGACTGAATCTCACCAACACCAGGTGGTGGTCGTCGCAGTTCTTTGTTTCCAGGGTCTTAAAGTGGTACGTTGTTGCAAGCTCATGTTTTTTATCCCTCAAACCTGACCTCTAAAGAACCAATAGCTTGCATAAAATTGTCTCTCTGGTTTCTTCCAACTCAGTGTTTTATTAATCTTTAAAATATTTTTTGATGTTGTTCAATTACAGTTGTCCCCATTTATTAATCCTGATAACTGAATCGAAGAGCAAAACATAACAAGCACCTACCGCTTGAAGAATCCATAGGTTATGTTAGGAATGTGGAAGTAGGAGGAGGGACTAGGCTGCTGTAATACAGAGCCCTCGGAATGCAGTAGTTTAAATAAGAAAGATGTTTCTCTCCCACTTACTAGTTAAAAGATACATGATCAGTGCAGGGTGGGCAGATGGCCGTATTCCAGGTGGTCATCTGGATGCACCCACAGAATTTGCCAAACTCAAGTTGAAACTTCCATTTCTGGATCCAAGGTAGCTGATTCTGTTGCTTCCCATCCAGTGGGAAGGGCAAGAAATGAAGGCCAGGGGAGAACAACTTACCTTGTTGGTTACCAAGGTGATTGAAGTTTAAACATGTAAGAATAAATACATACTTTTTAAAATAAATAAGTTCTGGGATTTTTTTGGATCCCCTATGTATGTGTGTGTGTATATGTTTGCATTAGTTGCAAAGTGTCTAGGAACAGAAACAGGCTTCCTTAGGTTTATCTTGTTGTTAAGAGTTGCTGATTTTCTTAAATCTGTAGGTTTACATCATTTGCCAAATTTCAAAATTTTTAGCTATCTTTTCTTCAGATCCCGTTTTTCAACATCCCTTTTTCTTCTGTCCTTTTAAGACTTTAATGACATGAATGTTATTGTCCCATCAGTTCTAATGAATGTTAGAATTTTACTGTTGTCCCCAGTCTATGCTTTAACTATGATTTAATTTTTTCCTATCTTTTTTCTCTCTGTTGTTCAGATTAGATAATTTCTATTAATCCTGTGACACTTCTATTCTGCTATTAATCCCATCCAGGGAAGTGTTTTTTTAATTTCTGTTATTGTATTTTTGGTTTTAAAATTTCTATCTGCTTCTTTATACTATTTTTTCTGAGATTGTTTTTTCATTCAAGAGTGTTATTGCTTGCTAGAGCATTTTAAAATAGCTACTTTAACATCTTTGTCAAATAATTTCAAGGTCCATGTCATCTCAGTATTGGAATCTCTTCACTGACTTTCTGAGTTGAAATTCTCCCAATTCCTTGTAAACTAAAACATTTTGGATTATATTCTGGATATATTAAATATTGTATTGAGACTTTGAGTCTTGTTTGAAACCTATGAAGAATGTTGATATTTTGTTTTAGCAAGGAGCCTACCTGACTAGGCTAAGGGGAAAATTTTCAGCTCACTTTCTGTCACCTGTGGTTCTCATGTGGGTTTGGTCGTCGGAGCCTTTACGGAGCCATTTGGACCCATCCAGTGTGTGTGCCGCCCAGCCGCCCTCAGGTACACGGGCAGTGACGTATCTCTAACTTGACTGGTTTCTTGAATAGGATCAGGACCAATTATATCATCTGGGGAGTTAGCCCAGGAATTTATAAACAAATGTATAGTGTCATTTCCCTGAGCTCCACGCCTTCGGTAATCTGCCTAACACTTTCTGATTCCCCACAGAGCCTCTTCTCAGTCCTCCAGCCAGACGTTAGGGCTCTAGTTACTCTGGTATTCTGTGCACATTTAGAAAAAGATTTTATTTTTATTTGTGTTTAGAGAGAGGAAAAAGAAGGGAGAAAGACAGGGAGAGAAACATCGATGTGAGGGAGAAACAGTAATTGGTTGCCTGTCTCACATCCCCAACTGGGGACCTGACCTGCAAACCAGGCATGTGCCCTGACTGGGAATCAAACTGGTGACCTTTTGGTACACAGGTCAGTGCTCAGTCCACTGAGCCACACCAGCCAGGGTGCCGTGCACTTTTATAACTGATTAGTGACTGTGGTCAAATTGTGGGAGAACCGAAGGAGGAAAAAGAGCAATGCCAGTTGGTCCTGATATCTCCCTGTCTCCACTAAATAGAGAGGAAGGTTTTTCTCCCTGAGTTTTGCCAGCTATTGCCAGTGGCTGTTTTTGCTGTCACAGAATTGCCTGGAGGCTAGGGCACAAAAGAACAAAGGAAAGAAAAAGAGGGACTTAAACTTCCACACTCTCTCTGAACATAGAAGTTACATTTTCCAATCCTCAAGTCACTGCCAGAGGACTTCTGGAGCTCTGCCTTTTAGTGCTCCGTTGCTCACTTCCAGTGCCTTGAGCTGAGGCCAGGAGACACAGAGGAGAAAAAATGTTCAACTCACTGCCAGTTTTGTGGTATTTCAAATTCTGGCCTTCTTCCCTAAGCCATATGCCACTATTTACTTTTCATAATCTTCAAATGGCTGATCCATGCATTCTTTCCAGGTTTTAGAGCTTCGTTCAATGGGAGAGAAAGGGCGGACTATGCTCATTCATTCCCTCCTACCTGAAACTGCACCCTTTGTCAAATGGCTTTTGAGTTTTGGAATCTGGCCCCTTAGTTTACTCACAGAGCTAGATACATTGAGTAACTAAGGGTAATCTACCATGTCAGAAGCTCAAACTTCAACAGAATGTCTTTCATTAACATATTTAGAACATAATAATTTGTGTCATAATATGCAATTCACAATCCTTGGTATAAATGGAGGGAATTATCAGGGTTTGTCCCTCCCATTCCCAACCCAGGTACAACATATTGTCAAAGAAGTATTCATTTAGGAATAGGCTTTCTACCTTCTCCCACCCCTGAACCGATGACCAGCCAACCTAGCACCGCATAAAATCTCTTGCCCTGCTGCTCTCACCTAAGTGTACTCACGTTAGGTAGGTGTACAGTTCCAGTACCAACAGGGTGACAAAACACGGTATGGCAAGTCTGGGCCGCCACCTATCTCTCTTCTACCTAGGGCACTTCCAGCTTCCAGGTTCATTCCTGCCAGTCCCTTTTTCTGGGGGTTGGGACCTGTTCTTTTCCTGTAGTTCTGAGCTTATTCTTAGGAAAATCTGGAACTAATGCCCCCACTGTCCTTGTTCCAAGCAGGTCTGTGTCCTCATCCTTTAGATCAGGTTCTCCTTGTTGATAAACTAGAGGGAATCTGCCCACTTTTGCTAATTTTGGTTTTTTATTGAGAAATAATTCTCCCACTTTCTATTTATGATACTTTTAATATCCATTTTGTACCTTAATGCATTAACTAGTATTTTAAGAAAAAAATTAAATAATGATGATAATAATAAGCACCATTTTTCTAGTTCTTAATTTTAATAGGACTATCTATAGTTTCACCTATTGTTTGTTACTTCTCATAACTTATTAATGTAATATATTATATCAACATTTTGTTATATTATTCTATGCTAAGATAGCTCTTGATTTATTTTGGTAAATTATTCCTTCATATACTATTAAATTATATTTTCTAGCATTTCATTCATGAGTTTGCACATATAAATATATTCCCAAAGGAGACTGATTTATATTTTCCTATAAGTCACTTTTCCTTAGAGATAGAGCACAGTAAGCATTATTGTATCAGACAATCATAGATGGAGCATACAGGCAATTTTGGGGGGGAAAGTGCTCATTGTGGTAGCTCTCTGTTGTTTCTCGTTACCTCGAATCTATTTCCTCTTCTTCTTAGCACTTTCCTAATTTCTTTGAGAAACACCTTCCTAATGTCATTTGGGAAAAACTGATACCTTGTCACACCTACTTCAGGAGACATCATGTAATCATGGCCTATCTAACCAGCTCTCAGTTAAAATGATTTAATTCATGAATAGGCTCATCATTCAATGGGATGAAATTATAGCTTTTTCAAGGAAAGTACTTTTTATAAGAGATGCTGAGAGTTTAGGACATGGAACTGGAGGTGTTGGAGGCTCACTAGCTATCATAAATAAAGAACCTGAACAAGAACAGAACCCAGGGAGAAGCAAGTCGAGCCAAGATATGGAGAGAGAGAGCTCCTGACAAACTGAGGCTCTGGACAGAGCCAGTTACTTTCTGAGTTTTATGTTCCATGAACCAGTAAATTCCCTTTTGAAAGAAAACTATAAAATATTTTAAATGTACAGATCAGAGTAGAGAATAATATGATGAACAGCTGGTTTTATCAAACATGTTAAGCATCACACTTTATATGTTTTAAACCTAAAGCGTTAAACATTAAAGACAGATTCGAGAGACGGTGTGTGATCCTGCCTGACCCCTCCTCTCACGCCAAAGATAATTACTGTCAGAATTCAGTGTCTCCCAAGCCCATACATGACATTATAGTTTTTACTGTTTACTTATGTATCCTTGAACTTCTTTTACAGATTTTTAAACTGTATAATCATATCAAAATAAATGGATATTTCTGCAACTTGACATTTTTATTCAGTGTTATGTTTTGGAGCTTGAACTATGTTGTGAGATGTAGCTATAGTTTATTTAAAGTGCTGTATTCTAACTTTATGGAAGTTGGATGCATCATTCTCTCTCTGATGTTTCCCATATTTTCCTGTATGCCGCCTTTTCCCTGAAGCCAGGCTGCATTTGAGTTTCCCTTGCTTGCCTATTGAAGACTCCTGGTTGAGCCATTCAGGAAACCTGTAAAAGCACCCCATGTATCTCTCTCTGCAAGGTGTCTACAATCCCAATCATCAGCATCAATCTTGGGTAAGGCATTGCTTTTGGATACCTCTCATCAAATAAAGCTAGTATCTGGGAAGAGCCAAAGACAAACTCATCACATCCCTGGGGTAGCTATCACCTAAAAGAAAACAGGGTTCTGGGTGGAAAGCAATAGGTAGCTTTCTTCGTGTGAAATTTTGAAGAACTGCCTGAGCTGGGTTGTAACTGGGGAGACCCTGGGAATCCAGTATTGACCTAAGAGTACTAGGCACCTGAGAAGAGTTAACAGCTTGCCTTGGAGTGGGAGGCATGCAAGATCAAATTTGTGTATGAAAGGCAGCAGTCTAACCAGATAGTCCTGGTTTCAAAGGTTCATGCAGTCATTTACTGTCTTTATGACCGTTGGCAAGCCATTTGAGTTCCAGAGCCTCCACTGCTTTATTTGTAAAATTAAATCGGTTATACTTGGCTTTAAATGTTGATTATATTATGTAATGTGATGAATATACAGTGTCTAGTGAAGAGCAGATCTTCACTATTGATCTGCTATTATCGAGGCTGCTATTGTTATTATTAATTCAGCCAGTCCCATCAGTCAGGTCTGCCGTCAACCTGGTGATTCCCCAGGGATTTTACTATGGAATGATGCCTTGAGAATGGTTTGCCTTGGACCCAATTTCAGTGCTGGGGTTTAAAGAGAAGTTTATCAGAGGCTCCCGGAATGCTTGTAATGTTCTTTCTTGTTCTAGATACTGGTTACATAGGTGTGTTCAGTTCATAAAAATTAATAGAGTTGTACACTTATGAATTTGAAATAAAAACTGACTAACCATTGTTTCCTTTTAAGATGTGTATGGGGGTGTGGCTAGATAATTCATATCAGGGGAAAATAAATGTCTATGATGAACTCTTCCACTTACAGAGATTGGGAGGAGGAGAATGTGGGTAGGGTGGGGGCTGAAGAAAAACAGAAATTGCAAAGCCTGCCAGTTCTTCAGTGTTGCACAGGAACGAGCTCACGAAGAGATGCCATTTGTTTAGTACAGTGACAAACGTATTTTTGAAGATGCAGAGGTGAACCTCAACCTGGGAGGGAGTGGACCGCTAATGGCTCTGCTGTAGATGCAGGGGAGGTACCTGAGGGAGAATCCACGACTAAGGGGGGTTATCTGAGGAAGAGGATGATTAGCTGTGTGATGGCAGGTTGGGGCCTGGAGAAAAGCTGGCTGGAAAGTGGTGGAAGGACTTTAAGAAAAGGAACTTCAAACTGTTTATGTTCTGCAATGAATACCTGCTCCATTACTCCAAATCCTGGACAC
>PVKM010017347.1:0-25987 GCA_004027735.1 Carollia perspicillata
ATGCCCTGACTGGGAATCGAACCCACAACCCTTTGGTTACAGGATGACACTCCAACCAACTGAGCCTCAGTGGCCAGGGACATATAAACTTTATTTTCTAGAGCAGTTTTATGTTTGCAGTGAAACTGAGAAAAGGTACAAAGATTTCCCATATACTTCTTGCCCCCACACATGCACAGCCTACCCCACTATCAATATCCCCCATCAAAGCAGGGCATTTGCTATAACTGATGAACTTACACTGACACATCATTATCACCCAAAAGCCACAGTTTACATTAGAGTTTACTCTTGGAGTTGTATATTCTATGGGTTTGGACAAATGGATGACATGTACCCATCATGGGTATCATTCATTTTCACTGCCCAAAAAATCCTCTATGCTTTACCTAGTCATCTCTCCCTCCTTTCTAACCCCTGGCAGCCACTGGTCTTTTTACTGTCTCCATAATTTTGTCTTTTCCAGAATGTCATATAGTTGGAATCACATAGTATATAACCTGTTCAAATGGGTTTCTTCACTTAGTAATATGCATTTAAGTTTTCTCCATGTCTTTTTGTGGCCTGATAGCTTATTTATTTTTAACACTGAACAATATTTCATTGCCTGGATGTACTAGAGTTGATTTAACCATTCACCAACTGAAGGACATCTTGGTTGCTTCCAAGTTTTGATGATTATATATAAAGCTGCTGTAAACATCCATCCATGTTTATGTTTTTGTAGACATAAGTTTTCAACTTCTTTGGATAAATACCAAAAACTATGATTGCTGGACTGAGAAGAATATGTCAAGTTTTGTAAGAAACCACCAAACCGTCCCCCAGAGCAGCTGTTTCATTTGGCATTCCCATTAGAAATGGATGAGAGTTCCTGTTGCTTCACATCTGCACCAGCGTTTGTTGTTGTCAGTGTTCTGGATTTTGGCCATTCTAATAGGCACATAATGCTATTTCCTTGTTGTTTTAATTGATATTTGCATAACGACATGATATGGAGCATCTTTTCATAGAAGCTAATATCTGAAGGCTGGGAACTCAGTCTCCCCTCTCTGCAGCCATAGGCCACAGCACACAGCCCTCTCAGGAAGCACCTGGGCATGACCATGTCATTGCTATCTCCTGCAGGATAGGAGGTTTGAAGCTGGCAGTGTCAACTTTCATTTCTTATTCCCCGGAGCACTTTGCACATGATAGGCGCTCACTGAATGCATGTGAGATGCTTGCAGGTTGAATGACTGGTTGAAATGGGCAGCGTACTGGTTTAGAGAAGGCATGACTGTGGACCAGAGTAAAAAGATATGTAGCAGCATTTGTGAAGCCACGAGCAGCAGGCATGTTATGTCAGTGTCCAGATCAAGTGCCGCTCTCAGAAATGCAAGTTGACTTCTGGCCAGAGTCCTCTTGGAAATTTTTTTCATTCTGCAAGTGTAGCTCTTTTCCTCAGCTTGACAGGGGAGTGTATTGAGCACTCCCAGATGGGCCTTACCCCAAGAAGGGCTCCCTGGGGCCCAGATGAATCAAGTTGAAGGATAGCAAGCAGAGTCAGCAGCAAGAGAAAGACGTAACTGCAAGGTCAAACCCCATCTAAAAACAGGCACAAGAGGAGACAATTTTTCTTGGATCATTGTACAAGAAATGGAGATGTTTTGTTCCTTTGCTGATGAGTTTCTTCTCACTGTGTGACTAATTAATACTATCATGATTGATTATGTTTATCTCACCAAAAACGAGACCCATGAGAATGGTGGCAAAAGCCTGGAACCCAGTGTCAGAGGACTCAGTTCCATCCCTAGGACCATCCTAGGCAATTTGAGTGATCATGGAATCCTGATCTCTCTGTGCCTTAACTTCCAGATCAAATAAAATGGGTTTGGTCAAAGCTTCCTCCTGGGTCTGTTATGATGAAATATGGCAGTTAATATGAAATGCTTTGAAAACTATAAAGCACTCTATCTACAAAAGCAAAGTATTAATATTTTCCTCTGAGAAGCAAGTTCTTCAAGTGACCCTTTGCCTAATCAGCATCTTTTGCTTTCCCCTGTCTCTGCTTCAGGAAGCAGCACCTAAAGCACATGGAGAAAAGAGCAGAGAATGCAGAATTGAGGGGACCAGGGGCCTCTAAGAAAAGAAAGGAGCAGAGAGAAGCAAGAATATAAAAGAACCAACATGACACAAGGGCACCAAGCAATGCTTGACCTTTTTAGGATGTTTTTGCACATTCAAAGCATATTTACTACCTACCTTATTCCATTCTCACAATGGCTGGTTGAGTCTATCCAAGTAGATTAGGCATTCCACTGCATCTGAATGATGAACAAACTGAAGCTTAATAAGAATTAGAGACTTGTTTGAAGCTCCTGGAAGTTCTGAGTAGAGTCAGAATAGACTAAGGGTCTCACAGATCCTAACCTGGCAGTTTTTCCAAGGCAGCACACCATGCTGCAGGAGCAGGCAAGAGTGAGTGCGCCTTCAGTCCCGCAGTCCCTGGACTGAGAAGGATCTCAGGAGACAGCCTTAGCTTCTTGAATCTTAATGGACCGCTTCGAAATTGTGATGCAGCCCTGTAAAACCAACTTCCAGGAAATGCATACAACTCATCCTCAATTTTAACATACAACTTCAAGGGCTTGCTTGAAACCATTTATGGATCTGGAGTTGAGTCCCTGTAAGTATTAGAGGGACTAAGTATTCTGGGGCTACTTAAAGGCATATTCTAAGGAAAGAGGTGAAATGTTCCTGATTGTTCCCAAGATAACTGATATGAAGGGACTTCATTTTGTTTTTTTTCCTACATATTCTTTTTCTCAACTAACTCAAGTAGATTTCAGTCCAAGCAGCCTATTCTAAGAACTGTCACAATTTTAGAGATACAAATCTAATTTTTAAAATGCTTCAAAATAGACTCAACAGGTTATTCATTTTAGAAGCTGTTGTGTTGTTGTTGTTATTATTATTACAGTTTCTATAATTCTAGTCACTCTTCCTTTTCAAATCTAAAATCTCACCTAGCTAATACTAGATAGGGAAGCTAAGTGTAAAATACTGAAATTTTCAACACTCTTTGCTCAGGAAAGTATCAGCTGGTGGGTAAAAGATCAACAACTACTAACAAGAATAGTTTTATCTCCTTTTCATAAATTGAAATCAAGACAAGTTTAGAATGAACTACAGTTGTAAGTTTTCCTACACCCCAGCGTATATCCCCACAGCCATTCCTTTAAGGCTTGAGTCCTAACATGTCTGTGCCATTTTTTAATGTAAATTCTAAGTGTAAATTCTTAACAACAATACGAAAAACAACACTGAGAAAACTCCCAGTTCGGTAGTGTTTGAGCTTCATCATCAAAGACATGCTTGGTTAATTCAGTGTGAAATCCCTTTATAGATTAGAAATGCTTTAAAAACAGGGTATTTAAAAATTTTTGCCCAAATAAAGCTCATTCACATTCATGGCTAATGTGTAGACCCTCCAGACTCTTTCCAGGTTTCAGTCCTTCCATGGTTTTACATGAAACCTAGAAGTACCCCTGGAATTCCTCATTCAAAGTATCTGAAGCTGAAGTCTCTTTTCTCCTTGAAACTCCAGCCTCCTCTTCCAGCTCCTACTGAGGGCACCACTATCTGCCTTTGTATGCAGTTAGAAACCTCCAAGACACCTTAGATGTTTCCATCTCTGTTCCCCAACCCCCAACACACACCATCCATTCCATCCAGTTGCCAGGTCCTAAACTGTCCCTCTTCAAAGCATCTCTCAATTGCCCCACAGCCTCAGTCCCACAGGTGCTCTCTCAGCTTCTATCTATACTGATGTTACTGGTTTTCCCATATCTAGTATCTATATGCTCCTTCTTAATATCATATAGTACTTTTGAACAAAGACAAAGACTAAGCAAACAAAACAGCTCTGATCAAGTAATTCCTGAAGCTCAAACTCTTCAAAGGCTTCCTAAAATACATTCAAATTCCTCACCATGGCATTCATTCTTCAGGACCTGGTTCCTATCAGTCTTTCTTGTCCTGTCCCCAACAACACACTTTGGACTCCAAGAAATTTTCACTGTTCTAGTCTCCTGTTCCTTTCTACTCCCACTCTTTAATCCATCGGAGGGAGAGTTTTAGAGCTTTGCTGCCTAGTTTTTCAAGCTCAGCCCATTGCAAGCTGTTATATTGGGCAAGGCTGTGGTTTGTAATGAGAATAATAACATAATAACATGGGCGCTGTGAGGATGACATGATTCAAGTATGTAAAATACTTAGCAGAGTGCCCGGCACACAGGAAGACATAAATAATTGTCAAATACCGTTATTTTGTGCCCAGAATGCAGTTTTTCTTCCCGATGTATTTTTATTTTAATTCTTGTCATTTTTCAACCCCGAACTGTGTCACCAGTTCTTTGAAGCCTTCTCTGGTCCTTACGACTTGAAGGATAGTCTTTCTCCTATGGACTGTCCTGCTGTGCTCCTCTCCACCTTCTTTATGACACACACCATTTCACAACTGACATGAGTTTGTATCCACACATTATCCCTGCAGCCAAATTATAAATTCCTTTTTAAAGCAGGGTTTACACACTCAACTAATAGCAAGTGAGGGCCTGCCATGTGCCAGGCACGGTGCTAAGCACCAGATCAATGTCGTCTTCCTTCTTCTGAGCCCGCCAGCGTCCTAGCACAGGAAGACAAAGCAGGCACTTAACAGACATTTCTGCCAACAATGGATAATCATACCCTTCCATTTATGACTTGGTAAGGACACAAATGATCTCTTTTCCCCAAAACTGGGAGAGTGTTTAAGGCCCAATATAGTGAAATTAGCCATCTCAGACTAGTTTAGAACAGAACTTTAAAATTATAATCCTGAGAGCTTCTACCCTATTCTTAGCTTTTTAAAAATTAATATTTTATTTAACAAATTTCTAGTTCTTCTTAGAACTTGAAAACATGTATAGGTTTATGAAATATTATTCAGCAATAAAAAGAATAAATGAATAATACATGCAACAACTTGGATGGATCACAAGGGTTTTAGACTAACTGAAAAAAGCCAAATCTAAAAAGGTAACATTCTATATGATTCCATTTACATAACATTCTAAAATGACAAAAGTACTGAGATGGCGAACAAGTGAGTAGCTGTAAGGGGTTAGAGATGGCGAGGAGCCCAGGGTGGGTGGGGCTACAGAGGACAGCACAAGGGAGACTTTGGAGGACCTGAGAGGGTTCTGCCTGGCGACTGGGCTGGTGAGGACAGGAATCCACACACAGACTTCATCTTATTGGGGTTAGCTTGGTTGTGCACTAAATACATGGCAGTGTTTTGGTTGTTGTCGTTGTTGCTGTTTTACAGATTGAAGGTTTGTGGCAATCCTGTGTTGAGCAAGTCTATTGGCATATTTTCCCAACAGCGTCCGCTCACTTTGTGTCTTTGTGTCACATTTGGACACTTCTCGCGGTATTTCAAACATTTTCATTACAATTATATCTGTTATAGTGATCTCTGACTAGTGATCTGTGACTAGTGGTCTTCGATGTTACTATTCTAATTGTTTTGGGTGGCACAAACTGTACCCATATAAGATGGCAAACTTAGTCAATAATTGTGTGTGTTCTGAATGTTCCACTGACCAGCTGTTTCCCTGTCTCCCCTCCTCTCCTCAGGCTTCCCTGTTCCCTGGGACACAACAATATTGAGATTAGGCCAATTAATAATCCTACAATAGCTTCTAAGTGTTTAAGTGAAAGAAATAGTTTCACGTCTCTCCATTAAAATTAAGAACAATCTAACAGTAACCAGAGGGGGCAGGCAGGAGACAACGGGGGGAAGGGTTTTTAGGAACTACTATAAAGGACACATGGACAAAACCAAGGGGGGAGGTGGAAGCAAGGGAGGGAGATGGGTTTTGCTGGGGTGGGAGGGAGTGGTGGGGGGAAAATGCAGAGAACTGTAATTGAACAACAATAAAATAATTTTTTAAAAAAAGAAAAGAAAGTTGAAATGCAGGATGAAAAAAGAAATAGTTTCATGTCTCTCACTTTAAATTAGAGACTACAAATGATCTAACTTAATGAGGAAGTCATGTCGAAAGCTGAGACAGGCCAAGAGCTAGGCCTCTTGGACCAGTTAAGTAAGTTGTAAATGCAAAGGAAAAGTTCTTGGAGGAAATGAAAAGTGCTACTCCAGTGAACACACTAATGATAAGAAAAGTGAAACAAGCTAATCGCTAATGTGCAGAAAGTTTTAGTGGTCTGGAAGGAAGATAACACCGGCCACAACATTCCCTTAAGTCTAATCCAGAGTAAGGGCCTAACTCTCTTCAATTCTGTGAAGGCCGAGCGAAGTGAGGAAGCTACATAAGAAAAGTTGGAAGCTAGCAGAGGTTTGCTCCTGGGACTTAAGGAAGGAACCTGCCTGAATCCGTAACCTGGAAGTGCAAGGCCAAGAACACGTGCTGGTGTAGAAGCTACAGCCAGTTATCCAGATCTACCTAACTCAGTTAATGAAGGTGGTTATACTAAATGACAGATTTTCAGTGTGAATGAAACAGCCTTATACTGGAGGAAGATGCCATCTAGGATTAGCACTGCTAGGGAGAAGTCAATCCCTAGCTTACAAATTTCAAGGGACAGGGTGACTTTCTTGTTAGGGGCTAACGCAGTTGGTGACTTTACCTTGAAGCCAGTCCTAGCCGAGTGGCTTAGTTGGTTGTGAGGTCATCCCACACACCAAAAGTTTGGGGCTTCAATCCCCAGTCAGAGCACACACCTAGCTTGCGGGTTCAGTCCCCAGTATGGGCAGGTATGGGAGGCAACCAATCAATGTTTCTCTTTCTTCCTCTCTCTCTAAAAATCAGTAAATGCATCTTTGGGTGAGGGTTAAAAGAAAAGTTTATAAGATGAAGCCAATGCTTACTTACTATGTCAAAGATCTTAGAGCCCTTAAGAATTATGTTAAATCTACTCTGCCGGTGTTCTATAAATGGGACAACAAAGCGTGGATGACAGCACATCTGTTTGTAAGATAGTTCACTGAATATTTTAAGCCCACTGTTGATACCTACTGCTCAGAAGAAATGATCTCTCAAAATATTACTGCTCATTGATAATGCACCCAAGAGCTCAGATGAAGATGTACAATGAGGTTAATGTTGTTTTTATGCCTGCGAACACAGCATCCATTCTGCAGCCCATGGATCAAGGAGTATTTTCAACTTTCAAGTCTTATTATTTAAGAAATAGATTCTTATAGGGTGATAAGCTGCCATAGATAGTGTTTCCTCTGTTGGGTCTGGGTGAAGTAAATTGAAAACCTGGAACAAATTCATCATTATAGATGCCATAAAGAACATTTATGCTCTGTAGGAAGATGTCAAAATATTAACAGGAATTTGCAAAAAGTTGATTCCAACCCCCATGAATGACTTTGAGGGCTTCACAACTTCAGTGGAGGATGTAACTGCCCATGTGGTAGAAAGAGCAAGAGAGCTATAATTAGAATTGTAGCCTGAAGATGGGACTGAATTTCTGCAATCTCATGATAAAATTTTAATGGATGAGGAGTTGCTTCTCATGGAGGAGCAAAGAATGTGGTTTTCTGAGCTGTAACCTACTCCTGGTGAAGATGCTGTGGATACTCCGGAAACGACAGCAAGGCATAGACTACTGCACAGACCGAGCTGATAAAGCAGTGGCAGAACTTGGAGGACTGGTTCAATACTGGAAGTAGTTCTCCTGGGGGTGAAGTGCTATCAAATGGCATTGCATGCTACAGAGAAAAATTGTTCCTGAAGGGGAGAGTCAATCAATGTGGCAAACTTAATTTCAGTCTTATTTTAAGAAATTGCCACAGCCACCCAGCCTTCAGCAACCACCGCCCTGATCAGTGAGCAGCCAGCAGCAGCCAGGCAATACTCTCCACCAGCAAAAAATAGTAACTTACTGAAGGCTCAGATGATACCTAACATGTTTTAGCAATAAAGTAGTTTTTAATTAAGGTGTGTGTATATATATATATTTTTTTAAATATAACGTTATTGCACACTTAATAGACTACAGTGTAATATCAACATAACTTTTATACACACTGGGAAACCAAACACTTGTGTGACTCGCTTGACTGGGATGTTCGCTTTGCTGTGGCAGCCTGGAACCCAACCCACAGCATCTCCAGGGTATACCAGTACACATGTGATAAAGTAATAGAACCACGCACGTACACTGTGGCAATGTTGATTTCTTGGTTTCTATGTGCTACATGTCCAGATTTATCCTCAAAAATGGCCTGTGCTCTTCTTAGAAATTAAAAAGAAATCACCAAGTTTACCAAAGACTCACAAGGGCTGGAACTTCATTGGATGCATAGGCAATGTCATGGGAGACTCTCCTCGTCAGTCCTGATGTCGCTGCTCATCAGAGGCGCTCTTGTCATGTGACATGCCTCTCTATCCTGTCACTGCTTTCTTTTCGTACTTTGCCTGCTAAATGAGTTCTCTTGATCCCTTAATTTTCAACCTCCATTGTTTTAGGTATATTTCTCATAAAGAACCTTGTTATTTGTTCTCAATGCAATTTGAGGGTCTGTATACAGGAAGATGTGAGTTTAATCTGTTTATGTAGTATACTGGTCACGATTCAGTTGGAGAAACAGAACCAGTAAGAGATTGCAAAGAACCGATCACAAAATTATGGGGGCTGGCTAGACGGTGCTAAAATTGTAGGGCAAGCCGTCAGAAAGGGCAGGCTGGAACTCTTAGGAATGGGCTGCAGCTGCTGTCCACTGACCAGATTTCCTCTCCAGGGAAGCCTCAGCTTTGCTTTCAGGGGCCTTTGAATAACCTGAATGAGACTCTCAGAGATAATCTAGGATGATCTCTTAAAGCAGGGTGTGAAACTCATTTTCACCAAGGGCCACATCGGCCTCCCTGTTGCCTTCAAAGAGCCGAATGTAATTTCAACTCCTTGACAGTGAAGGAGTAGTTATATTTATATAGTCCTAAAATTATTTTTGCCTATTATTTTACTAGGTTTTTTATTTGCTTCTGCTGCTTCTCCTTCTCCTCCCTTTCTTTCCCTTCTAATCCTCTTGTCCCTCAAGCCCTTCTTCTTTCTTAGTTTCTTGCCTCTGTTAAACAGTGAGTTTCTCAATTACCTTTAAGCTGTTTTGTGGTTGGCAAGTGAAAAGTTTCTTTTTTATTATTTATGTGATTGTCCTTAAATTTTTCAAGATCCATATCTAACTTTGTATTTTCCTAACAAAGTCTAAAGTTAATCATCTTTGTTTACCCAAAAAACACAAGGAAAATAGAATTTTCTAATCCTATGTGTACTACTCCCCACTAACAAAATAATTCATGTCTTAGAAACCTTTATTTTAAACTCTTACATTAGATTTTTCTTTTTGTGTGTTTACTCATTTCTTTTTCATCATCACCACTTGAGTTCTTTTTCTTCCTTCTAGATTCTATTCTTTTGATTAGAAACTTTTCAGTGAGTAATAAACTCTCTTTTTATGTCCTAAAATATCTTCATTTCACCCTCATTCTTGAATGATAATCTAGTTAAGTGTAGTGGCAGGGCGAGGTGGGGGAGGTCCACTCAGCAGAGCTCTCCCAGCTGGCCAATGAAAAGAAAGAAATCATCCCAGATACAATCTGTTGTTCCAGCGGGAAAAGGAGTGGCTATTCCCTCTGGTGGAGAGAGAATGCCCCCAGCCATTCTCCAAAAAGGTTTCTACTGGGATCGGTATGTGCAGGGATACACAGTAGGCATGCATAGCTCACCAATCAATGCCCAAAGGCTATAGTTAATAGAAAACAGATATTATCTACAGACAACAATTGAAGGGACACAGAGATGTCTGGGCGGGGGCGTCCTGCAGGATATGCTGATTCCAGGTGGTCATTAAGGCATGTTCATAAGATAAGTAGTTCACTCCTTACCCTTTGAACTCAGACATCTAGCTTATACCAACAGGGCTATCACTAGGCAGAGCAGGCTTCAAAGGATACAATGTATATTTCAGGTCTGATTCCCACGGGAACCCTCGGGTGTTAGTATCAGGTCATATCTGCTGCTCGCTTTCCTGGTTTTCCAGGGAGACTCATTGGCCTCTCCCAAGGCTTTCCTCAGTGGGGCTACAGTCTCCGAAAATCACATGGAGCAGTCCCCAACAGTGTACAATTCTGGATTGGCTGTTATATTTTCCCCTTGACATTTTGAAGTCATTTTTTCATTTTCTTCCAGATTACCTTCTGGTCGAGAAGTCCACTGTCAATTGGATTGTTTTTCTTCATAGGTTATCTGTCTTATCTCTTCTGGTGGTTCTTAAGATTTTTTTTTTCAATATTGAGTCTCTCTGTCAGTTTTCTTCTGTTGGGGGTTTGGTATGTGACTTTTCAATCTGAGAATTTCTATCTTGCTAGAAAACTGTCCACCAACATGTTGCTACTCCCACATTACCTCCTCTCCCCTTCTGAAACTCGTAGACTCACATTGGAATTTTTTATTTACTATTCACATCTCTCCTTGACTTTGTCTTATCATGTGTCTTTTGAGATCGCCAAGTTACATTCTTAAACTCTCATCTTCCAGTTTATTAATTCTTGCTTTGGTAGACTTTGACATGTTCTATAGAATTTTACAACTATGATAGCAGTATTTCACATTTCTAGAATATAAGCTTATTTTCAGGCCCACTTACTCTGTTCTGTAATGTCTTCTGACATTATAAGTTCTGTTGATTCATTTATCTCTTTGAACATTTTTTAACATACTTACTGTGAAGTGCTGTGGAAACTGCTGTTTTCTTTAGTTTCTCAACTGGGGGTTCTCTCCCTCGCTGTGTCTGCTGATGCATTCGTGTGGAGGTGGATTTCCTGAGGTGCTTTCTATCTTTTTACCGCTAGCTTATTTTCAACAGTGGTCTTCCACACCAGTGTCTCAGTAGAGCCTGGCTTGTGGAGGTGATTCGTCCAGCAGTGCCTCCAGATGCTTCACTTTCGAACCACTTAAAACTTGTTTTATAACAAAAATATTCATATCATATATCTGTGTGTTTATTTATTTTTTATTTTCAACTTAGGTTTTAAATGTACTCAGTTCTTTTTCTAACAATTCTGACAATCTCTACTGAATTTAGACTAATTATTGTTATAACCCACGTATTGGACATATTTATGCTATGTTATTTTTTATGCTATGCTATTATACATTATTTATTTAACCTTTTTTCTCTTTGTCTCTTTCTTATTTTTCTAACTAAAGGTTTTGAAGAGATTCTTTTTTTTTCTTCCTGATTCTTTCTTTTACTGGTTGGGAAATTGCCATGATTTTTATTCTTCTAGCAACCCTTAAGTTTTAGCACTATAACATTGTAATTTTGATTTCTGGGAAGAGATATCCTCAACCAATTTTAAAGGTAGGCTCCTGTGGCTGCCGACTAACATGAGTCTAGCCCAGAGTGTATGGCACCCAGCACCCAGTCCACTTTCTTGTTCTGACAAATGTATTGCTACTTTATTCACGACCAAGGATGAGTTGGATACCACCAGGGTGCTTCTCAAGCTACTGATCTGAGTTTCCTGTGACAATAGCCAGTTACTCGCTGAGCACCTGCTGCCTGGGTTCCAGTCTCCTCCTCAGGCACTGCCTGCCCTGCCTCACGGCACCAGGCGGGCCCTGACCGCCCGTGGCCTCCCTCTCGTCAGCTTCCCATGGCTTCAGTGTTGAGTGTCCTTCTCATTTGTGGCATCTCGACTTTTTCGTTTCTTGCCTTCACCCTCAGTTACATTTTAAAACATCTTCTGAACATTCTGTTTATAGTGTATCACGTTTGGAGTAGAACGACGGCATCCAGGGTTCGCTCCATGTTCCCATCTGAATGAAGCCAGACAATTTTGTAAATTTACAAACATTTTTATGCAAGCATGGAAGATCCTTCTATGTAAATCCACTTATCATTAGAGTACTTCTACTGCAGTACAGAGGAGATAACGTAATATAAATAGAAGTCCAGTTTGTAGGTAGACATAGTACTTAATTATGTGTCAGAAAATTCATGTCTTAATGCTAGTTCTATCACTAACTTTGTGACTTGGAGTAAGTTATTGACGCTCTCTGGGAGAAGCATTCTGCCCTCATATAACGTGCCTACGAATGTTTCCATCTGCTTCCTATTTCAAAGAATTCCCTTGAATATTAAATGGAAGATTAAATTACATAAGTGAAAGTCCTTAAATTATTTAGAAATATCTATAGGCAGATAATTTCTACAATTATTGTCATTATTAATGATGAGTTATCTACCATAAAAGAGAAGAGCTGAAATTTATGGAGGTTAATAACTGCATTTCAGCTACCCTACGGCTTTGAGCATAGTGCCCTGAACAGAACAGATGCTTCGAAATTATGGATGGATCAATGTACTGCAAAGAATCCATACACAATTTATAGGCTACTGTTTTATTTGTATAAGACTTAATAGAGTTAGCTTTAGACCTCATGTCATAATCTGTGGTATTAAGTCAGGAAGTATTGTCAGGATATTGCTCCCTAGAGCAGAATTCAAGTAAATCCAAACTTATTTTCAGTTATTGATAGACACTAAAGCTTTTAATAACGGGTTAAAAAAAATCTTACTCAGAATGAATGATTGCTCTTGAATGCTGAAGTGTAGCAAAGCTTTAAATAATACATTAACTAATTGCTTGTTTTCTCTGATATTGGCTGTTAATGGTTTTTAAATCTAACATATGAATGTTAATTCATTTGCCCTCAGAAACCATAAGGGAGTGAGGGTAAACATGGTGACTGCTACCCACCCCAGGAGTTGCAGAGGTACACTTCATGTTTCACCTATTTGGACAATATAAATTGAATTCTCTGCATGAGACCTTCAGAACCCAAAGTGAGAGAGCTGATTGCAATAGCTACCCTGGGCAGAGTCTTTCAGAATGAGCTATTGCCCAGCATTGTCAAAAATGTACTTGTGAAATCTCAGTGAGATTTTGGGTCCCAGTGGGTTACTGCAGGTACAGGCTTTGCCCACAAGACAAGGGGGTAATGTTAAGATCTCTCCATTATATGTATAGACCTGACCAAAATGTGGGAGGCCTTCGGGAAGCTGAGGCTCTGGCCACACCTAGTCTGAGTTCAGCGGTGCCCACTCTTGATGGGGATGTCAGAATCCCCATTAGCTGGGGAGCGAAGGAGGGTTATTCGACTCCTTCCTATTTCACGTGTTTAAGCTCTACTCTGGTAATCCTCTTCACAGTCCAGCAGGCTTTGCCTTCTTCTAGCCTTCCTCTGTCTTGTTATGAAAGTACCATCTACTGTATTTTATACCCATCTCCTACTGCAAGACGTGCAATGCCTTCCCATTGCTCAGCATCTAAACTCCTTACTCTGCATTCAGAAGCAGCCCCTCTGTGGTTCTGGTTTCGGCTCTGACGCTGGCTCCTCTCTCTGACATGATCTCCTATTGCGAGCCCTTGCTCTGCGGCCTAGTTCATACAGTGGCTCAGTGTGTTCTGTTCGTGTCCTCGTGTGAGCCGGTGGCTCCTCTAGCACAAGAGGGCTCTCCCACCTCCAATTTAACTGAGTCTGGTGTTCTAACTGAAGGCAGGTCTTCCTCCGTTTGGAAAGTTTGCCATTTTTGACTTAATTCTCAGCTTTTGAAGGGCTCCACTTGGAACAGTATGGGACGAAATATGCCCTTTAGCCATCCAGGTGAGCCAAATCAATCTAGAATCCCCTGGACAGGGGGTGTGGAAGCCAGATGTCACTCTCATTCTGAACCCTCCATCTTTTGCAAAGCTGGTTGGAGTTCCACCTTTTCCAGTGCATCTCAGTGGGATCTCTTTTTCCTTTAAATTGTTACAAATAGTATTCACTTAAAATAAAACAATAAAAAATAAAAACTTATTTGTATGAATACTTCCCAAACCTAAGAAACATATTAACCCCTCATGGAAAAAAAATTCCCTCATATCCCTAATGTTAAATTATTTTTGCGATGCTTCTTAAAATCCACAAACATAAAAAACCTATAGATCCTTTAGTTTTATTTCTTATGAAAAGTTATAGATTACATAAAACAAAACCATAACAAAAATTGAGTTCACAGCATTTCACATGTTCTGTCTCTGAATAATTATGAGAGATGATGTCATTTTGCTGAAACTAAATTAACAACAAATATGTGAATGTAGTTTGGAGTGGCATAGCGCTGCAAGCATGCACAGATAGCTTCTCTGAGCCTCAGTGTCCTCATCTGTAAAATAGATCAGTGGCTGCATCCAAGTAAAGTTACTATGAGATTAAATATGCCTGGAAAATATTTCACTATAGGATAATTGTGAAGGATTAAATTAAATATCCATGTAAAGTGCTCTGCATAGAGCCTGACACATGATAGGATTTCAAAACTTGTTACGTATCATTATTATAGTTGTACTACTGTTGTCATCATGTCAAACTTTAAAAACTCAGTCGTTGTCAACACAAGTTTCCTTATGTCAAAATGCTCTGGTAAGAGCTTGTAATATAGAGAGGAAATATTGCAAATTTAGGCTTCCTGCTGGTCATACATAGATTGACTCAAGTTGAACAATATTTCAAATACTGTGGAGCGTAAAGTTTGTATTACAAGAATATTTCATTCCATTTATTAATTTATTCCAGCCCTGTTCCCACAAGGATTTGAGGCAGCTTTCCTATGTGTAATGCAAAAGCTTGATACAATAAAGTGAAAAGAAAAACAAAATAAAAAGGAAATAGAGAAGCTATGAGGAGGCCAGGTTAATATCAGTGAGGCATGCTACACATTTTGATAAAGTCATTAAAGGTAAAGCAAAAATTTCCAACTTTTTCAGGAACTGAAGCACCAGGGATTTTTCTCCTATGAGTCCTCAAATAGGAATACTCTTTGAAGGTGTTGATTTCAACAAAGTCCTTTCTTAGACCCATTTGTGAGTTTCATGCAGATGATAATGTCTGTGTTTCCCAATGCAAGTGAGTAGCATAATGCCAAAGATTAAATCAGTAAAAGTCCACTTATGCACTAGGAGGACCCAGATGTGGGCCCCTGCTGATACAAAGGGACTATCACCTTTCATGACACCTCCATGGATAGTACTTCTTTCAACTGGACCTTTGGTAAATATTGAATAACAGACATTTTTTAGGCTAATGAAGATAAAAATAGCTGCATTTTGATTGACTCCTATGTTCAAATCATCAACTGCTTTGTTTTCATTATATTCAATACTATTGGCTAGCCCTAGCTGGTATGGCTCAGTGGATTGAGCACAGGCCGGTGAAGCAAAGGGTCGCCAGTTCGATTCCCAGTCAGGGCACATGCCTGGGTTGCAGGCTGGGTCCCCATTGGGAGCCATGTGAGAGGCAACCACACATTGACGTTTCTCTCCCACTCTTTCTCCTTCCCTTCCCCTCTCTCTAAAAATAAATAAATAAAATATTTTAAAAAATACTATTGGCTATTACTATTAGACCCCTCCAGTGGAAATTTTTCTGATATATCTAATATTAATTTAAATTATTTTTATAATGGTACTTAAACTATACAAACATAAAATATACACAGATTTATTTGCTGCTTTCCATGTGGCTGGTTCTGTGTGACTCTATAAATAGTTACTGCATTTCCTCCTGCAACTCTCCCATTTTATCAGGAGAAAACCGAGCCTCAGAGAGATTATTTCACTTGTCCAGGGTCACAGAGCTAATCAGCCTCAGAGCTGGGGTTCTGTTCCAGGTTTGTCTGGCCATGAAGACAATGTTCATAGCTGTCATCTCCTTGCTGCAGAGCACCAGCCCTTGTCAGAGCTTCTGGGGGCAGACAGGACAGCAGGACCAGACTTTTCCTCACTTAGCAGTTCTGGTGTTTTTGTATGTATGGCTGATGATTTTTATTATAGCCGTGATTATAAACACTTATTGAGCCTATTATGCACCAGACACCAGTGCTAAGCACTTTAATTGCATCATCTCATGTAATTTGTTACCCTGTAAGTTAGGTACCAATGCTATTATCCCCATTTTATAGATAAAGAGACTACAGATTAGGAAGATTAAATAACTTACTCAGAATCAAGGAGGTAGTGGTGCCAGAATTTAAATCCAGGTCTGTTTTCCGAGCTGACCCTATCGTGCTGCATTACGACTCAGATGTGAAGAGAGGGCAGAGGGACAGTATAATCATTACAGATTTTCTTATCTTTAAAGTCACATGGCCATCCAACAGTGCATACTCCAGAGCTGTGGTTGACTGATGGAACTGTCAGGGTCAGCATTACTATGGATTGCATGCTAATGGTTATACTTTAATGATGCATATAGAAGGAGGCAAAAAGCTATGGATGCAACAATGACAAGTGATAGATAGACACACAGACAGAGAGACCTCCTAGTCCATCTCAACTCACATATCCTGTCCTTGTGTGTGTTATCTTCAAAAACTTTGCCCATCATATGTGTCAGGCAATTTGCCAGTGTGCTCTTGTGGAGAGGCTAAGGAGTATTCCACATTGTAAGTCAGTAATTTAGAATACGGAACTTTTTCTTTCTCCTGAACAATCCAGGTTTTTATAGTTTTAAACAATGAGGTCATGTGGCAAACAAAAAAAATTATGTTTGATGCCCATTTTATCAGGAAATTGGTCCCAATTCTCCACTTCTCTTAGTAAGTATAGACCTGGCCAAGTTGTCCTCAAACATCCTCTCCTACCCCTGAAAGCCAGCCAAACTCCAGGGCAGAAGGTAACAGATTTCCAGAATGAAACCTTTCAACGCAGCAGCCAATCATGTGGGAGCAAAGGAAGCTTTTTCCTACAACCGAAACCGCAAGGGAGTTAGAACAGGAGGCAAGATAATTACCTACCTGGACAACAGCCAGGGAAGCAGCCCGGGCCTCTTGTGAAAATGCCATGGGAAATGCAATGACCACATGTGGTAAGGAGGACCTCAGCTTCCAATCTGATCTGATAAGCAAGGTCAAGGCAGGACGCTGATCCCAGGGACAGACGGGCCTGGTATTTATTATTTATCCAACATTAGCAACCAGGCAGGCTCTACATGAGCAGAGATCTATCTGACCACCTACCATAGGGCTTAACATTTGTCTCTGGGGACCTGAACTTCTGGAGTTCTAATGTTGCCTATTTTCTTAAGTGAAACCTTAAAAGTCCTGGGGTCTTTAGTGACCTATATGGGAGTGGGGGGCAATGGTTTCATGGATATTGGGAGTTCACCCTGCACCCTCACATACTCATTTCCCTAGGCTTCTCTTCTTGTCTCTGACCCATCTCCCTGTGGCTCATCCTTCAGGACTTAGCTTAAATTTCTTTCTCCAGATCCCCCAAGGGTGGGCAGGGGCATCACCTTGGGGATACATAGCACTTTGTAGTGTCTTCTACCACAGCACTCACTCACCTCACTGAACTATGAGCTCTGGTTTCTCCCACTAGACAGGGACTCTTCCGTATTTTATTCAAAGGTGGCATTCCCAGTACCATCTGCCCTTCCATAACACATGGTTTCTGTGATGCAAATTACACACACAAATCATAAGTAGGGATATGATATCCACCTAATGTGGAAATCTTATTGGATCAAAGGCAATTTTTTCCAACACTTTACTATTTTGTTCCATGAAACAGGAGTGGATGCATACTAACACAGCAGCTAGCAAACCACAAAGGGTTAGAGTACCAGCCCAATGCCCTTTCTCCTCACTGTGCATAATCCGCATTTACCCCCAGGCAGATGCATAGATCTTCTCCATCCACCCATTTCTGCTGGGTCATCTGTAGATAATTCCGGAACCATCAGTCGCTTTCTGCTTGTTTCTAATGGAGGGTACTCTCTGGCCTATAGGAGAGATTGTTTGGCCTGTTACATAAGGCAAAAACTGCCAAGGAATTGATGCTCCAGGAGAGATCTGCACCCTAACAGGGTCCAACAAGGGGCTGAGACTCAGTGGCCGTAGGAGTGGATCTGCTCACTGGGTGCACTTGATAAAGGGAAGCAGCTTGCCTCCTTTCCCTGTCTCATTCTTCCACTCCCTCACCGTGCTTCCAGGAAGCACCTCCCTGTAAACGATGTGCATCAAAATCCTGATCCCACGGTGTGTTTGGGAGGAAACCTGAACTCGTGCACGTCACTCTTCCTCTTCACTCTGTCTTCATCTGTGGTCTTGGAAGTGCTTGTGGTATCATCCTCTTGGAGCCTTGGTCCTGCCTCTGTAACTCAGTGGTCTCCACCCTGCCATACGCCTCATGCCCACTTCCCCCACACAGCCATCATGTTCCTAAAACAACTTATTTAATAAATATTTACAGTATTTTTTATCTTTTAGAAATGTGATGAATCTTTTTAACTACACTAGGTTTTTTTTAAGACTAGTCATTGTTTCTTTGTTATTTCTGTTAGTGCTCTTATTCCAAAATTGTCTAGGTTTTGAGTGGTCTGGTCCAAACTTAGTTTACTCCCAAGTCCGGTTATTTTTTTTAGTGCATAATTTTACGGAGCGTGAGGTATTTTTAAGAATGCATTTATTATGTTGCACCACTCTCACCTGTGTTTAGCAAGGTACTTGGCAGTCATAAGTTGATCAATAAATATTTGATAAATGACCAAATAGATGAATTATTGAATGAGCATTCTGGCTGTCCTCCCAAATTTTGGAAAAAACACAATTTTCTTTCTTTTTTTTAAAGATGTTATTTATTTATTTATTTATTTATTTATTTATTTATTTATTTATTTATTTATTTAGAGAGGGGAAGGGTGAGAGAAAGAGAGGGAGAGAGAAACATCAATGTGTGATTGCCTCTCGTGCACCCCCAACTGGGGACCTGGCCCAAAACCTAGGTGTGTGCCCTGACTAGGAATCGAACCAGTAACCCTTTGGTTCACAGGCCAGCACTCAACCACTGAACCACACCAGCCAGAGCAAAAACCACAATGTTCTATGTGACCAAATTTTCCAGCCAAAATACCAGTTGATATGTCCATCAGAATTTTCAGCAATGTTTGCATTATGATTACCTGTCTTACTGGATTTAATTATGTATCATTAGGTAGTAGAAGAAGCTTTTAAATACTTAAGGAGGGAGGATATACCAACAAAAAGTCCCTCTCGAATTTAAATGTGTGTAACACATTATTTCTAGTGACATACTTAATTCTACTGAAGTACCACCACCTGCAAATCCATGGCAGCTATTTCAGTGTCTGCATGTAGGTTGCTCTTATTCCTACTATTTCTACATTTTAAAAACATTATTCACTGACAATATGCTATAATAAAAAGTAGGGTCAATTTATACAATTTAAATAAATATATTTCAGCCAGCAAGATTAAAATGATCTACTTAACTCCATAGAGCAGTCAATAAATCAGCATGTATGGAACTGATTAAACATTTTTTATGTGGAAGGGACTATGCTATGAATCCTGAGAAGATGTACAAAAGTATAAAATGATCATCTTTCTAGGTGTCTCATGGTTGGTCTTTAAATATTCTTCCCTCTTGTGCCCAGAAGTACATAAGCTCCACTTTGGGATTTGACTGGTGTCGCAGCTGTAGTATCAGTTTCTCCTTCATCAAGGGGCTTTCTTCTTTACTCAGGAAGAGAGATGCATGGGGAGAACGACATGTTGAGACGACAATACAAGTGGCACAGATCAGTTTTCTCCTGAACTCTGTGCCCCATGTGCCCCAAGGGTTCTTCGGGAGGTGAGAGGGAGCTGAGTACGGGGGTCTGCAATGTCCCATTGCTCTATTTCTTTTTTCAAGTTGGGCTTATAAATGAGATTTCAATATTTTGTAGAGTCCATTGCTAGTGGAAAAGTTGAGAGTAGAGGCAAAATCAGTAAAAACATGGAATTGGGAGAAGGGACTGGGGTTGGGGTCCCAGTGAGCTTGGGTTATGTGGGAAAGACTTTTG
This sequence comes from Carollia perspicillata, assembly GCA_004027735.1. Classification (NCBI taxonomy): domain Eukaryota; kingdom Metazoa; phylum Chordata; class Mammalia; order Chiroptera; family Phyllostomidae; genus Carollia; species Carollia perspicillata. The sequence continues at coordinate 19,969 of PVKM010017347.1, forward strand.
AGGGAGAACAAGGAGAAAGAGCCTTAGGGGGCCCTTGGGAAAGCAGTGAGATTAAGGTAAGTGAAGAGAAGGGAAAATATTAGGCCCATAATGAGGGCCATCCTTACATATACACACAAAATACCAAGGACACACAAAATACCAAGGACACACAAAATACCAATGTAAACCAACCAACAAACCAACTGACAAACAAACAAAAACCTGCTATCTGAAATAATTTAGAATGCAGTTCCTGATCCAGCTGCTTTGGTTGATGGTGGAAAATGGCTTTGGCAGAAACTGGAAGGCCTTGAGGCTTTGGGTCAGGAGCAGGGCTGAGGTCAAAAAGAAATACATTAATTCTCTTTTCAGCAAAGGTTTTTGTTCTAAGAAAAGTCTTGACGAATTAAGTCAAGGAATATCTGTCTACATATCAGCACCAAGCTTTCTCTGGATTCCAACCAGACCAAGTACACACTCTACCACACCTACGATGGATTGTCCCTATCCCTCCCCTTGACATTTCTTCTGAAGACCCCTCTACTCATCATCTCCCACCTCTCTCTTTACTTGCCCAAGGACTGACATCACATTCACTTGGATTAATATTGTGTGACATCTATTTCCCCCTTTAGTGATCTGCAATGGGGATTGGATGAGTCTTAAAGAATAGACCAAATTTAAGGATTCTGGGACTTTATATGCCTTTGATTGACATTGGCTAAAGTGGCTTTTACCTATCCTGTTGCACGTGCATATTTGAAAGCTTCTTTACTAAATACTGAAAAATAACCTTGACTGTGTCCTGAGAGATGTAACCATTTCCAGTCCATGCTGTCAACATTCAGTGGTTATGCCTCATGGGTCTGAGAGCAACTCCAAGGACCTTGTCCTCATGAGAGTGTCTGGTACTCAAGGACAAGACTGGGAGCAGGAAGAGGGGTCTCATAAAAGAACAGTCTCTGCTTATTTCTAGGACTGTCTCCGGTCTTTCGGCCAAATGGAGCTGTGACTAGACTTGCCGCACTAGAGCTGTGTGGCAACTCTGAAGTTCTCCTTCATGGAAGCTGACTTAAGGGACCATTGCCTCCAAAACCACACTAGGTCATGCAAGGCCTGTCACAAGCAGTGATTTCATTTTAATTCATTATTCCACATTTACACAAGCTTAGGTTCATTTGGTATATGTAATAGTGAGCAAGCCAAGTTTCTTTTATGAAAATGAGAATCCAAACACAGAGTAATTACTCTGAAGAGGAAAAAACCACCGTCAGTCAAATAGTGCCACTCTAAATATTGACACTGTATACTTTCTGCTCAGGGTTAACTCTTTGGATCCCACTGGCCTCTACATGTGATTCTGTCTCTACAAGAGAAACCGAATGCATAAGAGGAAGGTATTAGATAGAGGGAAATAAGAGAGAAAGTTGAAAGTCTGAGCAGCAGCCCAGAAAGGCAGGCCTGGAAGGGTCAGTGTGGTGAGTGGGTAGGCCACATTTACAAGTTACAGAGATCATAGCCACCACTTACTGTGCCAAGTGCTTTATATATGTTAGCTTAGTCACTGCTCACATAAAATTCTTGTGGGAAGTTGTAGGATACCCGTTTTTCCCATCCTCCCTGGGTTCAACATGAGCAGACCACGCATACTTACTGTTAACAGAGCAAAGGTCTTTGAGTCCCCGGAAATCATCATTCAGTCCTCCCCTCAATCTGGATATCTCTATCATTCCACCTCTCCAAAGTGAATTTCTGTTAATGTTTGCTTTGCATCTGTTTTTTCCCTCCTAACAATTCACGTTGAGCATCTTTACATGTCAAGCATGTTCATGTGAAAATCCTGGACCTCCAGCCTAGTCCGCTGTAGGAGTACAGAACACCTGTCCCCGGGCAGGAGCACCTTCCTGACTCTGGAGAGACAAGGACTTTGGGTGAAAACAGGCACAGGTCTTCAAAAACAATCAGTTCTTCCTGTTTGTTTGTTTGTTTGAAGAAGTCAGACCTCAAGAGGACATCACAGTAGAAATAGAATCCCAACACATTTATTACAAAAAGAAAAAAGAAGGCAATCACATGCTCCCATCCCCTCCTGATACCAGTGAAGAAATAAGCTCAGAGATGTGAGAGAGCATGTCCAAGCCACATAACCCGTTAGCCCGAAACCTCGTCTGTGTCCTATGCTCCAACATTCTGCTGACTGGCTATTCTCATGAGGCCAACGGTAACCAGAGAGCCTAAATAATTTGAATCTCAAAACTCAGTAACTAGTTACTGGAGTCCCACCCTGCATAAGAACTTAACACTGTGAATGCCCAGCACTCGCTCCCACATGGATGTGAAAATCCAGCTAGCCATCTCAGAGGCTGAGCACTGTTTGCTCGCTCCTGAACAGAGCCTCCGTCTTGCCCCTCATCACTGAGTTCTGGGGTATCTGCAGCACTGCTTCCGGAGTCCGTAAAGGTGCAGACTCCCCATTTCCAGGCATGCAGGTCTAATGAAATGTGTGACACTGATAAGGGAGAGAAGGATATTTTTCTTTCAATAGCATAAAATTTTACTTGAAGCCATACACGGTTATTATCTAAATTAAGAAGATAACGATAATGGAATAAAATTTAAAGATATCTAAAATCTCACCACCCAGAGATAATTACTGTCAATATTTTGTCCATCCTCCTAGGTGTTTTTCTATGGATATGTGTGTGTGTGTGTGTGTGTGTGTGTGTGTGTTTCTCTGTGCTTCAATATTATTTTTTTCTTACAAAAAGAAGATAGTATATTTACTGTTTAATAATGTATCATTAATAGTAATAGCAAATTTATCCTCATGTCAGTAAATTTACTTCTATTATGGAACCCATTTTGATGGAAGCAGTGTATTTTATGGTTATGTATTTATTTAATTCACTTAGCAAACATTTATTGGACACCTATTTTGCCCCAAATACTATGCCAGGTATCAGAGTTACAGAGGCGAGTAAGACAGAATCTCGGCCCTCGTGGAGTTACATTGGTGCCCAGTACCCCCAGTTCACTTCCCAGCACCAGTCAAGGTTCTGCGATGGGACTTGCAGATTTCTAGAGCAGGGCGATAGCTGGCGCCCAAGGTGCCGTGGTGGCAGCCTGAGCTAACTGTTACCAAAGGCAGAAAGATCCTTAGGAATAATAGTTCCTGAAGAATACAAAATGTTTTGATATCTCCTCTTCACCTGCCTTCTAATTCTGTTCTTACTATCCAGTGATGCTTGCTAAGTACCCAGTAGATTTTTGTAGATACAGTAATGCTAATTATCATTATCTGATATGTGAATTTGTGTTTAAAATGTTTGCTATAAAATAATTTACTCCACTGCAGAGGTCCCCTTGCTATTCTTTACACTCCGCCACTCTGTTCAATATTAAACTATACAAGTCTATACAATGCTGTGCTGAAATTCATTCCATGTGAATAACTTGTCACACAGTTGTTTTACTTTGTCCTAGTATGAGTCTACCAAATTTATTTTTCACTCACTACCATAGGTGGGTAGGATAGCATTATCTCCCTTAAACATAGAGAAAGTCAAGGCCAGAAATGTTACGTAACCTGCTGGGTATCCCAAACTAAGCTATTGGAACTTGAGCCAGAATACAGGCCATGGCTTTGCTTGCTACTTTAGCTACAGAGCATCAGTAACCAAGTAATTAAATTCAAATAATATGAAAGCTAAAGTGGAAAATAGATGACAGCAGAACTTCCTTGGTCTGCGATGTGGAAGGAAGAGTGAAGAATGATAGGAAAGTGGGTTTCGATCTCAGCTCCATTCACAAATTTCTCAACTTCTGTGTCTCAGTAGGGATTTGCAGAGTTGTGGTGAGTATTAAAAATAATGCGCATCAAAGTGCCTTCCCAAGGGCTGGTACGTAGTAACGATCAATAAGAAGATGCTATTGCTGATAGCATCGTTGTCATGATCACCATTATTACTATCTTCTGTAAGAGGGAAGACATTCCCTTCCCCAAGTGCGTATTGGAATGTGCAGAAACAGAGGAAGTTTGGTACTGCTCATCTGCCATGGGGCTCTGTTTACATCTTGAATTACTCAAATTAAATGTAAAAACAGCTTCACAGCATCTTAAAGTGCTCATTACTTTAATTCAAACAGCACAGAGTTCCCCTCAAAATAGATGACTCTGTCCATCTGTTTATTTCCCTCTGCTAAACTGATTTCCTGCTTTTCTTGGGCTGGTGAGAAACACTTCAAAGACAGCTGATGTAAACTTAAAAGGGAAGTCTGCAGTCCCACCGCTGGGCCACTGCTGCAGACGGCCTGGAAGGAGCAGGCATAAGCACCCTCTCCAGGCTGGGCGTCTGTGGCGTCCACAGTCCACAGGCTCTGTTACTGCAGAGATCTGCTTTAGGGAAGGGTTCATTTGAACGCTAGTTGTTCCCTTTTGGACATCAGCGGTTTTCTTATTTTCAATCATGTAGAAACCATACATTTTCATATATTTTTAAGTGTTGTCATTATTTGTCAAAATGTATTTGATTTAACTGTTTGTTAAACAGTGCATGGATCCCTTTAAATATTTAGACGTTATATTTGGGCCTCCATACATACTTGTCCCCTGTCTAGGAGGGAAGGGTGTGTTTCTAGCTTCTGGTGACCACAGTGGTTATGTGAGTCCATGTGTCTGATGGGTCCAGTGTTGGACTGACCAGGAAAACCAAGAGGCTGACAAATTAATTGCTTCTTTTATGATTTTATATAGAACTGATCTTTCTATTGTTGATTGTAAATTTCAATCAAATGTTCAGGGTTCTCAGACTGCAAAGTTCTTAAGCACTACAGTGCTCTTTGATTTATAGGTTACCTTGAATTCAGTGTCATCCAGATAATCCCTGAACAGTTTTAATAATGGGCAGATGTTCCCACTTATATTAGAAAAATGCTTTCCAAAAATCTTACCATTTTTACAAGCAAGTTACTTTTATTTTTCTCTGGGCCACCATAGTCCATATCATATGCATTACTAAAATTATTAAAATTTTAAATTCTAGCCTCCTTAATGGAATTTTTACATTCTATTTTTATATTCTATTTTGGTATAAGTAAAGTTTTCTATGTTGTCACAAATAACTACAGAAAATTCACCAATTTGGAGACTGTATTTCATATAATCATTTTTCTATTGCAAGTTTTAGTTGTGTCCAATTGTTTACTACTAAACAATGTTGCCAAGTATTATTCTCCCTCTCCCTGACTGGCCCTATTTTGGGGATTACTTAGTAGAACTAGTAGGAACGGTAGTAGAAGAAGAAGCATTTTACAATTCATTATCTAGACCCCTTGGGACAATTATGTTTTGAAATTCAGAATCAATTAGATTTTAGAAGGGTTATATGGTGAGTTTGCTGTGTATCGTGTAAAACTCCATCAGTGTCTGAAAGCAGCAGCCCATAATCAATCCCATTGATATTTCAGTAGTGACATACATGAATATTCACGCTAAGCAGTAGAAATAAAGACTATAAATATCCCCTCACCAGTTTAGGTCAGGTTTTTTCTATCAAATGAAATCACATCAAGTCAGATATTATTGCCAGATGAGGTAGACAAAAACTTTTTAGTGGTTTTGGATTTGGAACTGAAAATAAAATATTGAGGACTAATAGAAACTATAATTAACATGACCTTCCATGAATTTATTATACCAGAATTTATTATTAAGGGCCACACTCCACATATGAAGCTCTTTAAACAGCATAGATTTGGGTTTTACTTTATATGCAAAAAGTTTTTTACTTTATATAAAAATTTGAAAATCTTTTTCTTTTAATAAGGTTATATTTATATGAGTGTAATCTTTGGTCTCTATGCTACCTTATCATTTTACTTGTAATTATTGCTTGTATTTACTAAGTTTTTCTATCTGAGGTATCCTGTTTGCTTTTTCAAACATTTTATTCTACTACTTCAGAAAGTCTATATTTTATTTATTTTTTAAACATTTTATTTATTTATTTTTAGAGAGAGGGGAAGGGAAGGAGAAAGA
>PVKM010017348.1:0-25992 GCA_004027735.1 Carollia perspicillata
TTTTTGCAGAATTTATTATTTAAAAAATTGAATTTGTCTGAAGCATATATTCTATGAATGTATCCAGGAATTATGTTATTAACATTTTCCATTTCAATAATAACAATATGCATAAATAATAATTACCCTAGTAACATTGTTATTCCAATAGCTTATGCTATAAATATATTTACTGAGTGAATCAAAATTTGGCAATTATTTTTAAAATTTTAGATATAATATAGGCAATTTATATATAATAAATAAATAAAACTTTAACTGAAAATATGTGCATTTATCTTCATGATGCCTTAGAAAATTCTTGGAATATCTTATATTTTAATATTTCATGAAGCTTCTTTACAACTACATAAAACCCCCTTTGAAGCTAGACAGGCCCAATGTTCTAGCAAAGTACAAAGCAGTAGTGTAGGGTTTAAGAATGAGATTTTTTTTTATTTTTTAATCAAACTGCCAGGGAGTCCTTCCTAGTTATGTCACTTTTGCATGTTTTGTAACTTCTTCAATTTTAGTTAACAATTATTCAAGGAATGTGTTGTAAGTATTGAATAAACTAATTCAAGTAAAGCTCTAACCTGGCAAAAATAGACAATTAATGTGTAGTAACTCACATTAACATGCAGACCTGAATCAAAACCTGAGATGGTAAAAAGTTATTTCTATATAGGTGCTTTTCAGTGACTTTGCTTTGTATCTATTGGATGGCCCATCAATGACTGTAATGAATGGATAATGAAGTCTGTGCTCTCTCATTACTTCCTCTTCTTTTCCATGGCAAACTCTGATTAAAGGTTAGCATATTACAACCACAGACAAGAGTCTGAATAGTTAGATAAGTAATGCTAGTATAGAGTAATGTAGTGGGGTGTGAAAATAAATAAATAAAACAAAACTAAACTAGCCTGAGAGTCTGGAGAATTTGGTTTTAGTCAAATATTTTCCTCCATCTTTATGGCATTCTATCCATTTCTTAGTTTTTCTAATTTCTACTTTCATTATATTCAAAATTAAAGATGTTTATCATTGTTCTTACATTTAATATTTTAGAAGGTATTATTCCCTATTATTAGATAAAAGCTAGAAAATGAAACAATTAAAAATATAAAATTACTGTTCTTTCCTGATGGTAGTTCACCTTGAAGTACCTTAAATACAGTGAAGATAATGAAAAATATACAAATCTAATTATTATTCTTTATATACAAATTGTTTCTTCTTTCTAAAAGTTTTTAGAATCTACTTTTCTTATCTTTGGTATTTTTAAAATTCACTATAATGTGTTGCAGGCAGTGTTTTTCTTTCACACTCTATGGGTCCTTTCAGGGAAAGAACGATTAACTGTCATAATTACCAAGAACAGACAAGTTTTAGACAGAAGAGTGACCTCTAGATTTGGTTCCACTGTGGTCAGCAGTCAAAATGACAAGGGCTATTTCAGTAGGAGAAATGAAGTTCAAAACCTGCTATACAAATTACTGAGTTGGAAAGACACATAAGCTCACAGTACATAAGCGAGTCAAATGCAGAGTTATTTTATTTTGTTATATTTTCCTGTTATCTTTCATCCTGTATCTCAGAGCCTAAAATGATGAATGCCTGTTCAGAGCACTGAATTATTGAACAAAGATAATAATTTCTGTTCTGAAAAATTTGAATCAACAAACAAACAGAAAAGCAGAAAACTGGGACTGCGCTTTGTTTTAAAAGGCATGCTAATTCACAGGAAAACTTGTATTAGTTATTTTTATTGTGCATGCTAAAATAAATGCTCTAAAGAGAAAAAAGATGATGGAAGGGAGAGAATATAACCACAGAAGTAAGGCTTTAAGAAACTAGGAAAAGGTGGGATCTAGAGGCAAAGTAGTATGTGACCATCTTGCATGACAGTAGATGATAAGAGAAAGGAGGTAAAGAAACAGGTGCAGATGAATGTTGTGGGTAAGTGTGGTGATGCAAGGATCTCACATTATATGTGGAATCTAATAAACAAAATAAGCAGATGAGGCAAGGATACATGGAACAGACTGACAGCTGTGAGAAGGGGACAGAGCAGGAGGGACTCGGTGAAGAAGGTGAAGGGATTGGCCAAAGAACTCATATGCATAACACCTAGACATAGACAACAGGACAGTGAGGGTCAGAAGGAAGGGGGTGTGGAGTCTGGGTTGAGGTGGGCAAAAGGTGGGAAAATGGGGACATTTGTAATAGTTACAAATATTTAAAAAATAAATTAAAAAAGATGAGAGAACTCTTGTTTGATTTCTTTAATTGTTTCTTTTTTATTTTTTGAAGAATATATGGATCAAGATCATGAACAGTGGGTATAAAAAGATGGAACAGGAGGATATTAGCAGTTTGAGATACAGGTTTTCTTTTTTTCCATTTCCAGAGAATGCATGATTTCTTCAAACATGTCTTCCACCTAATTTTGATTGCTCTGTTTTTCTAGGATTTCTATTACTGATTGTTAAGATATCTATTTCTATATTCCATAACTCCTTAATTCTCATTCTCTCTCTCTCTCTCCCTCCTTCCTCTTTCTTCTCTCTTACTTTCTCTATATATGCTTTCTCCTTTGTTCTTGGAACTCATCTTAACCTGATCTTCTGTCTAATGCAGTGGTCCCTAACCCCTGGACTACGGACCTCCACTGGGCTGTGGCCTGTTAGGAACCTGGCTGCAAGCAAAGCTCTCCAGTGCTGTGTGGTGGGTGAAGCTCACCTGAATTGCACCTCCTGTTGTCTCACCCTCCACCATCACACAGTCTTCCAGGAAACCATGCCACTCCCTCTTCCAGGAAACTGATCCAAGGTGCCAAAAAGATTGGGGACCTCTGGTCTAAGGGATTCCTTCTCTGAATCCACTCACTTAGCTTCTTTAATTCTAGTTTACATTCTCTAATGCCTAATATATCAGCTTGTATATCTCTACATAGTGATTGCCTCATATAACTCCAGTATATTTTCTTGTTGTATATTGCTAACATCTTTCTTTAACTTTTAAATACCAGCTTATTTTTTCTTGAGTCATCTGTTATATCATTTTTTTGAAAAATATGCTACTCTGTTTGGTGTCCTGTTTAGTTCCTGGGGAACTATACTGAGACTTGAGTACAGATTTGCTAGGAAGATCTTGGAGAACAGCACCACCTGCATGCACGCGGGGAACAGAACTAAGTAGGAATGGATGAATAGTGATGCCATCACTGGGTGGCCCTTCTGATGTGTGCTGGTTTGAGGCAAGAGGGCTAAGGCATCATGACCTTCTCAAATAATAAGCACTGGATTTGTTCTACCCATAGGAGGGGAATGTAACCTTAGCCAAGATGACTTCCTAGAGTAGAGCAAGTTCCTTAGAGGGACTCCATGAAAAGCAGCCAGCCTCCAACCCAGCCAGCTACCGGGGCACCGAACCCCTAAGGTCTGCAGGGGAGCCTGCAGGGTGCACACACCATCCAACACAGTATTGTTATTTCTTTTCAGTATGTATGTCCCTTAAAAAAAAAAACTTTCTATTTTTGTCCCCGAGATTTTAACCATTGAAATTGATAAATAAAACAAAACTAGATTACTTCCATTTAAACCAGCTCGATAGAGACTCTGGGTAATCTGACCCTCCACATCTGAAAAAATTCACTCCTCGAATTTCCTTTATCTCTCCATCCTCCGCACCTAGTATCCCACTGAGGCAGCATTATTGTTGGTGTGTCAGTCTTCATCTGAGGATTTGCCATTTGGCCCCATCCTGGATATTTGCTGATGTGTCTTGCTTGAGTATCTATGAGTCAGTGTAGCCCCAGACATTTGTCAATAAGCCCTATTCTGTTTTTCCCAAAAATATTTTCTCTGAAGCCGAGATGCGACCTGATGTTCCTCTTGGGCAGACACAGACTCACCTAGGTTCTCAGCAGAGGTGGAGAAAGGCATGTAACTGAGCTCTGACACCAGCAGGCATTTTCTGTGGGATCCTCTGAGCTATGCACAGGACTGCCTTTCCTTTCAGTCCAAAGACACATTTCCTAGCTAAAAATATCTCCAGGTTTTTTTTTCTGCTTTTTGTTTGTTTGTTTTATTTTCTGGCCTTCTCTGCTTTATTGGGGGTTGATTATACAAATCATAATACAAGATAGACAAGCCATCATCACATATCCTGGGAATTTATGGCACAGAAATTCTGAAGAATGTAGGAAAAGCATATACTCATAGGAATATTTTTAGCAGCATCGTTTGTACAGCCAAATATTTTGTAACAGCAGGCACTAATTAAATAAATTATGTCACAATCCATATAGTGACACTTAAAGGGAAAGAGGCAGCTCTATAGGTAATAATAATGAAAGATATTCAAAACACATTGAAAGGGATATGACCATTTGTGAAGGTCTGTATGACATACAAAACAAAATATATACATGTACACACACATCTTACCCCAAACAAATAATTCCATAGAAATAAAATGAGTAATGAAATTGTTTGTGATAAACTCTAACTTGTTACCAAACCATGAAAATAAATATCACAAGATAAAATAAAAAATCAAAATCTTGAAATGCTTAGTTCTGCAGTTTAGTGTATTAATTACTTTAACTTTCTAGAGCACAAGTAAGTAAATCCCCTGTCCAAAATAATAAATGATACACTTATAACTTATAGAAATTAAAAATTCCAAAGTGGCCTAATTAACTAATAGTGAGTGCTTTTGGCAATGAGAGAACTAGTTTAATACACATATTTTCTGCTCTGAGGCAAATTTTCAGATTTAATTAATGCTGAAAATGTGCACTGAATTTCTGTGTTAAGAAGTTTTTTAAAATGCAGAGTTACTGACATTAAATTTAGTAAACATCCCAGAAAAATGAGCATTTATATAATACTTTGTGCCATTAAGGAGATTACAAATATCAACCTCTTAATATTTTCAAAGAATCTAATCCCAATTGGCAGGGAATATTAGTAACATGAGTTAGAAAAAGTAAGAAAGTAAACAATAGTTTGTCATCACATATATACACCACTTTATTTAAGCACAGGTAATTCTTGAAGGTTATGTATATAAAAAGTCTTTTCCTATTTAATTTTATTTTTTTTTGCTTCATACACTATGGCTTAAACTAGTTTTATACTTTTATGATTATTTTATTCAGTTGTACACTGATTAATATCAAGATATCTAGCTATTTGAAGAAATGTAATAGAAAACCAAGGTATGTTTCTTTTCCTACGTTTGTCAGTACTCTTCATAACCATTATTCAGTGAACAAGTAGTATACCAGTAAAAACACAAAATTTTGTGAGCCATATTGTATTATGCATCTCTATATCAGTGGCTCCTATTATGTCCTAGTTAGAATGAATATTTGTGTTTCTTCCTTATTTCCTATAATAAAAATTAAAACAGATAAAGTTAGATAAGAATAAAAAGTGTAATTACTTAATGAGAGGAGATAAAAAATTTCATCCCCAAACTAGGACATATATTTCTCAAGAACATAATGTACTAACTTGTTAACAAAACAGAAAATTTTATACTATATATTACTACAAAATCTAAGATATATACCTCATTACTTTCTTTTTCCTCTGTAACTTAATCACAAAACTGAAATGTATTTTGGGGTTTAAAAATTGTGTGTAAAAAGTTTTATTCAGATATTTTGCTGTGTGATAAACTGGGAAATTTTGTAAATTTTAAAATTATGAAACACAAGGATCTATGTAAGGATATATGTGACAGCATTTAAGATCCACCTGAGCTACCTAGGATGCACTCCATTATCGAGATCCTTAATCACATATTTTTCCAAATTTACAAAAATAAGGTAATATTTACAAGTTTCTGAGATTAACAGGTAGACATATCTCTTGGGAGGCCTCCATTCAATCCATATGATAGGTATATGTTTAACATCTGAAGATATTGCCAAACTTTCCCAAAGCAATTGTGTTATTTTAGTCCTTCAAGAACAGTGCATGAGAAACTCAGCTCTTCCATCTCTTTGTTTGACATGGTATGATCAGTCATTTTAATGTTAATACATTCTAATTAGTGTGCAATAATTTCTCAATGTCATTTTATTTTACATTTCAGTGACTAATAATTTGGAGCATCTTTTCATGTGCTTATTCACCATTTGTGTATCTTCTTTTTTTTTAATTGTTAGTCCAGCACAGTTGTCTCCATTTTCACCCCACCACCCACTGTCCCACCCATCCCCACCTCCCACCCTTGAAACTACCCCCTTTGGCTTTGTCCAGGTGTGTATCTTCTTTTTATCAAGTACCACTTCAAATCTTCCCATGTTGAAACATTAGGTTGTTTGTTTTCTTGTTAATGAGTTTTCAGATCTTATATATTGTAGATAAAATATCTTTAACAGAGAGGTAATTTGAAAATATTTTACAGTCTGTCTTTTCTTTCTCTTAATATTGTATTTTGATAAAGTTTAAAGTAAACTTATTTTTATTTTAAAGATTTCACTTATTCATTTTTAAAGAGGGGGGAAGAGGAGAAAGAGAGGGAGAGACATATCAGTGTGTGGTTGCCTCTTGAGAACCTCATACTGGGGACCTGGCCCGCAACCTAGGCATGTGGCCTGACTATGAATTGAACTGGCTACCCTTTCATTTTCAGCCTACGCTCAACCCACTCACCTACACCAGTCAGGACCTAAAGAGAACTTTTAATGAAAATATTGTCACAAAAATCACAAGAACATTTCTATTCTACTTAGAATTTTCTTGTGCCTACTTAAAATTCTCATTTGAAAAAAAATACTCCCAGGATCTTAGACTTCTGGCCAAGATGGAGTTGTAGATAGATATATTTTGCCACCTCACACAACCAAAATAAGAACAACAACAAATTCAAAAACAAAAAATAACCAGAATTGCCTAAAAATTGAACTATATGGAAATCTGACAACCAAGGAGTTAAAGAAGAAACATTTATCCAGACCTGTAGGAGGGGCAGAGATGGGCAGCTGGGGTGGAGAGGACTCACAGCAGGGTAGCAGCTGGAAGACCTGGCAAGGTGGCAGCTTGCAGAGAAAGTGGTCCCACATTTTTGTGCCAATAAACCAGGAGAAACAACTGGGGAGCCAGACAGACCATTCAACACTGGGTTCCAGTATGAGGAAATAAAGTCTCAAAGCCTGTGACTGGAAAAACCAGGGGGAGTTGAGGCAGCAGGAGAAACTCCCAGACTCAAACGAGAGTTAGTTGGAGAAACCCACAGGGTCCTACAATGTACATGAAACCACCCACATGAGAATCAGCCACAAGGGTCCAATTTGCTTGTGGGTAAAGGAGGAAGAGACTGAAAGCCCACCAAGAGCTGAGAAAGTGGCCTTGTTCCCTTGAGGACCCCTTCCCCACATACCCCACCATGAGTTGCCCTGTCCTGATGAATACCTAAGCCCTGGCCCCTTACTATGTGAAAGGCATGCCAAGACAAAAAATATGACCCAAATAAAAGAACAGATCAAACCTCCATGAAAAAATACAACTAAGTGATGAAAAGATAGCCAACCTATCAGATGCAGAGTTTAAAACACTGGTAATCAGGATGCTCACATAAATAGTTGAGTATGGTTGCAAAATAGAAGAAAGAGTGAAGGCTATGAAAAGTTAAATAAAGGAAATATACAGGGAACCAACAGTGAAGGGAAAGAAATCAGGACTCAAATCAATGGTTTTGACCAGAAGGAAGAAACAAACATTCAACCAGAGCAGAATGAAGAAACAAGAAATCAAAAATCAAGGAGAGGCTTAGGAACCTCCAGGACAACTTTAAACATTCCAACATCCAAATAATAGGGGTGCAGAAGGGGAAGAGTAAGAGCAAGAAATTGAAAACTTGCTTGAACAAATAATGAAGGAGAACTTCTAATCTGGCAAAGGAAATAGACTTCCAGGAAGTCCTGGAAGCTCAGAGAGTCCAAAAAAAGTTGGGCCCAAAGAATCACACAAAAAAGCAAATCATAATTACATTACCTAGGATGAAAGATGAGAGAATCTTAAAAGCATCAAGAGAAAAGTAGATGTTACCTACAAACAAGTGCCCGTAAAACTATCAGCTGATTTGTCAAAAGAAACCTTGCAAACAAGAAGGGGCTGGAAAGAAGTAGTCAAAGTCATGAAAAGCAAGGACCTACATCCAAGATTTCTCCATCCGGCAAAGCTATCATTTAGAATGAAAGGGCAGATGAAGTGCTTCCTGGATAAGGTCAAGTTAAAGGAATTCATCTTCACCAAGCCCTTATCATATGAGATGTTAAAGGGACTTATCTAAGAAAAAGATCAAAACTATGAACAGTAAAATGACAATAAACTCACAACTATCAACAACTGAACCTAAAAACAAACAAAAACAGAAATGAACTAAGCAAACAACTGTAACAGGAACATAGTCACAGAAATAGGAGAATACGGAGGGTTATCAGGGGAGAGGGTTAGGGAGGAGAAGTGGGAAAGGTACAGGGAATAAGAAGATAATTAGTAGGCAGAGAATAGACAAGGGGAGGTTAAGAATAATATGGGAAATGGAGAAGCCAAAGAACATATATGTACAACTCACTGACATGAACTAAGGTGAGGGAATGGTGGAGGGAGGGGTATGCAAAAATGGGACAACTATAATAGCATAATCAATAAAATATATTTAAAGAAAAATTACTTTCAAAATCTGAACAATGATTTTTGCCTTCAAACAGACAAAATGTTCTCTTGTTGTGGTTGAAGGATTTGATTTATTCAAGGTAGTAACTAGCTAGTAACACAAGAAAGAATATGAACTTGGAAATGTTATCAGCATACATTTTCTTATCTTATCATTGAACTCCCACACACTATTTTGCCATAATCATATTTGTAAGTTCCTATTTTATCTGATTTATTTTGTATGGTAAATAAATCATACAAAAGGATCTATGAAGTGTATGTAAACAGAATAAGAATTTTATCTTTCCAATGATAAATTTTACAGACATGCTTGACCAAGACCCAGTAAATGCTGATATTTTTAATTCTTTCACATTTCAACTGTACAAAGTCTTTTATTCCTTGTAAATAGTATGAAAATTTTATTGTATAATATCTCTTGCTCTTTTTTTAATAACCTCATTATCTTCTATACTATAATGACATATGAAGGTACAAATTTTAATATGAGATATTGTCCTTAAACATGTTTCTCTCAACTCTCTTCTCCCAAAATAGATCAGAGTGAGCCCTAAGTAAAGTCCTACTCACACACCAGCTCAGGTGATTTATAAATGACCCGAGAAATATGTTCTCTCAGAGAAAAGCAATGAGTCATCTTAACATCATAGCCATACACATTTTGGTTTCATGAGGCATAATAAAACTAAAGAAAGTTGTGTCTGAAATACCAACTAAAATATATCAGAAAGGAATAAAATAAGAGATAGTAACAGATATGCAGAACATGTAATTTTTATGGAGAAAATGCTAAGGACTCCACTAAAGAAACTATTAGAAACTATGCAAATACAGTAAAGTTGCAGGGTACAAAATCAATGTACAAAAATCCATCAGACTCCTATATAATTAAATAAAATTTCAAAAAATAAAATAAAAATAATTACTTTTGCAATTGCAACCAAACATAAAATACTTAGAAATAAAGAACAAAGAATGTGAAGGATCTTTACACTGATAATTTCAAGACATTATTAAAAGAAATTGAAGAAGACACAAAGATATGAAAAGATATTCCTTGTTCATGAATTGGAAGAATGAACATAGATCAAATGACCATATTACCCAAAACAATATACAGATTTAACAAAGTTCCCATTAAAATCCTAATGACATTTTTAAAAGAATAGAACAAAACAATCATCATATTTGTAAAGAACCACAGAATAGTTGTGTATACACATAGGTTTATTTCTGGGCTTTCAATTCATTCTATTGGTCTCTGTACCTGTTTTTCTGCAAATATCATGGCACTTTGATTATTGTTGCTTTGTAGTATAATTTGAAATCAGGGAGTGTGATAACTGCTGCTTTATTTTTTTTCCATATTACTTTGACTATTCAGGGTATTTTGTGGTTCTTTGTTGAGTGTTTTGCATTAGTGATTCAATCTCTTTGCTATTTATAGTTCTATATGGATTTTCTATTTCTTCCTGGGTCACTTCTGGTAAATTGTGTATTTCTAGGAACTGGGCCACCTTCTGTTGGTCATCTCCTCTGGTGTGTACAATTGTTTATAGTATTTTCTTATGATCCTTTTTTATTTTTGTAAGGTCAGTTGTGATGCCTCACTTCCACTTCTGATTTGGTTATTTGCATCTCCTCTCTGTCTCTTTCTTGCTGTCCCTCCCCTTTTCTCTCTCCTCCCTTCCTCTCTCATCAGTCTAACTAAAGGTTAGTAATTTTGTTGACCTTTGCAAGGAAACAACTTTGGGATTTATCAGTTCTCTTTACTAATTTTATATACTATTTTTTGTTTCTCTGTCCTTTAATCTTTATTTTTTTCTCCCTTATGCAAGTTTTAAATTCAGTTAACTTATTTTTCTAGATCCTTAAGTTGCAAAGTTAGGTTATTGATTTGAAATTCTATTTATTTTTCTTTCTTTCTTTCTCCTGTTAAAAGTAGCTGTTTATTGCTGTAAATTTTCTCTGAGCACTACAGCTTTTTCTGTATTCATAAATGCTAATATGTTGTACTAACATCGTCATTTATCTCTATTTTCTAATATACCTTGGGATTTTTTTCTGTGAGCCATTGGTTGTTTAAGAGTATGCTGTTTAATTGTTTAATATTTGTAAATTTTCATTATGTTTGTTATTGATTTGCAGCTTTATTGCAAATTGGCCAAACAAGATGCTTTGCAAGATTAAATTTTATTTTTTAAATTTATTGAGACTTGCTCCATGGTCAACTACACAGTTTATCCTAAACAGTCTTATTTTTACTACTTCTCTACAGAAAAATATTTTAATTATGTTGTTTGAATCTATGATAGCTACCTGTTTACATCTAAATATGATATTAGATTGTACATTATAATACACACATTAGTGTAGTTAATTTAATTCTACCTCATTGAATATGTCCTTGATTCTAATTTTTTTAGTTTTTATTTCCTATTTTATTATTTTCTTAAGATTAATATTTTAATCTATTCATTTTTTTATTTTCTAAAGTTAAATGTTTAAAATTTAGTACACTAGAAAATATAAAACATATTTTATTATCACTTAAAATTTTCAATACATTTTATTATTCCCTTCTTGATTTTATATTTGAATTATGATTTATTTAGGAATGTGTTGTTTAAATTCCACTCTTTTTTCTTCTTTTACTATTGATTTTTTCTTATTAATTGTGCTAAAAATGATAAATTGAATATTTTGAATTTTTGACATTTTTAGATATACTCTTATTTTTTTAAAGAAGTGAAAACTATTTATTTGCATTTTTAAGTAACTCTATGACTTGACATCAAACAGCTGATTTCTCTTGGCAAATCCAGCAGATACTGTGGGTCAGATGCACAGTACAATCAAGTGCTTTATTTTGGGGAAGTTCTGAATTCCTGTTGTATTATATTTTCCCAAGTGCTAATGAAAGTCCTGTGAAAATCTTATTTTTATGTGGACACTGATACAAGGAAATTTGGCCAAACCTGGCCAGACTGTAGGACAGAGGAGGGACTAAGGGAGGGAACCACCCTGAGTAAGGCTCACCACTGCCCCAGTGCGGCCTGTGAAAACAGATTTCTCTAATCCCAGGGAAGACAGGGCAGGAGAGGACCTTCTATCGAGTCTGCATGAGGATGAAGAGGTTGATTGATTGAGGGAAAAGCCTTCCTGCTCCCTTCCAGGACATGGCAGCATGGGGAGAGGCTGACCTACTAGTCTAACTGGGAAAGGACAGGATTGTCTGGGGAGTGAACCCTGTTGGAGCACATGGGAGCTTGCACTGGGAGATTTATACTAGGGGTGGGGGAAACTCAGCCCTTCTCTTCCTCTACGATCCAAGCACAGACATGTAGGCCTGAGTGCTCACAGGACCTAGAGGGTTCTGGAAACTGTGTGGTCAGGTGACAGGCACCTGCCCCTACAGTCGGAGCTACTACATGGCCGGTTGCAGAATTTGGCAGCAGCCCTGGGCCCCTAGTACAGGAAGCTGTGGCAAGGCAATGGCAGCGAGGGCCACGCACACAGATTCCAGGATCCTGAAGGGAAACAGTCAACCACCTAGCAGCCTTGAGCTCCAGAAGGAGAGATAAGGAAGGGCAGATAAAGATTTCTGGGTGTGGTTTTGAGTTTCAGATAAAACAAATGGGTATTTTCTGTGTTTTGCAGCAGAGCAGAGCCTGGATCCAGGGACTTTGTTGTTCCCTACATATGATACAATATTTTAATAAAGACTTTTTTTCTTCTCCACTAACATTTTTCTTATGCCTGTGTTTGGTGGTGGGCAGCCAAACCTCACTTTTGTTTGGGAATACCACTGACACAGAAAAGCTAGTGCTGTATTTCATCATTTGACATGAAACCACACTTACATAAAAAAGGCAAGTGCTTCCATTAGAAGTGTTAAGTGTTGAATAAATTCAAGTTCAGAAAAAGAATGAGAAAATATACCATATCCATGGCTCTGTGTTCTGTGGCTCTGGATTCTGTGCCTCCACTGATGAGGTTACTCACTTGCCTGGAATAGTCCTACCTTCTGTTCTTGGGTCACTCATGGCCACAAAAGGCATTGAATACTTAGGGCTGTGTTATGATCTAAGTCAATTTTATATTTAAATGAGTTTTTCATAATTTCATTCAGGTTTTTATTTAATGAATGTTGTCCATTTGATTGGCTTAGACAATAATATCGAAAGTTGAAGTCCATTCTTATAAAGTGGTGATTTAAGGAAAATTAGAAACAAAATTAGCTTTTTAATTTAAAATTATGAAAACAAATAAAATTCTAAAAGAATAATAGTGTATTATCTACACTGATCATGTTAAAAATGTATTTCTAACTTGTCATTCTAAACAAAACATGTCTTGGTAATACACAAATAAAATTGTTATTTTCATTTTTTTGAGAATTTTTATGAGTTTATTTGAGCCAAATTGACAATAATTGCCAAGAAGTAAAGTCTTGTGAAATCTCAATGGACTGAGAAAAATCCTCTGGATCATGGCAGTTTTGTAGTTTATTTCATACATTGTAATCAAAGGAGGAGACATAAGAGGCAGGGTTACATAAAATTCATTGGTGACAAGTTAGGGAGGCGGGAGAAAACAAAGTGAGGAAATCTCTGAGACTGGATAAAGAGTAAAACAGAGAGACACATACTCCTTTTACATCGGTAGGTATAGGATAGGAACAACATTACAACATTTCGATACAGCATTCAGGGAACAAGATAACAGTGAGGGATTCTGTGATCTTGTACTCTGGTGCAAGGATGTACCCTTAGGGTCCACAAAAAGGAAATTTCTCTTACATTCCAAGAGTATGTTATCTTAGATGCAAAAATATAATAGGCTCACTTAAAGTAAATATTAGCCTTTGTCAAAGAAGCTATAGGCTTAGGATGTGACTAACCGCCATTACTCAGAAATTTTTATATTCAGACCATCTGATGTGGTCACTTTTGGTCTCTGGGTTTGTAAGGTCTGCAGGCCTCCCTTGAGCTTGTCAGGCTTAATATGTGGTCCCTTTTTCAGTAGGCCCCGAGTGGTCTGATTTAGGTCCCGGGCAGCTCAAAGTCCTTAACACTATAGGCAGGTTCTCTTGCAGCTCCAATTATATTAGATATTTTTTTATGTGGTGAAATTCTCATTTGCACTTTAAAAATGTGAACTCAGTGTCATCAGGTATACAATAGATATCAATTAAATTATTTATTGTGTTATACATTTTCTATTTTCATCTACAAATAAAAAAGGGTTTTTATAGAAAATACCTTATAGTATGATTTGCTAATAAATTCCTACTGGGAAGGCCATGATTGGTATTCATGCCAGAGGCATGTGGCTTTTTATTAAAAGGCTTATCTTTTCCTTAAGCAAACCCTGTCCATTGTTTCTGTACATCTAGTTTTATGTACCTTTGAGCTAAGCAGTGTGACCACCCTGAAGAAAGCACATAATTTTGTTAACTGTCCTGTAATCCAATTTTCACCAAGTTTTTTTTCCAACTCCATCTAATATTCCTATGTTGTCTTCTCAGTTTTAAATGCATAAAAGAAGCTGCAGAGCTGTTGTCCTTAGGACAATTTGGGGTCTTACCAGTATGTGTCATCAGTACGCCTCAAAGTCTTATAAAAATTATCCACAGGTTTGGATGTTTCTTAATTTGAAACATTTTTTCTGTTAATCCTTAGTTATAAAAAGCTCCCACAATGATTGCAGGTTTGTTTTTTTAGATTGTGACTTTTTCAACATAATTTTGAAATCAATTTAATAAGTGAATACTGGTTATTTGCAAATTTCTATTGAATTATTCTTTTTATTATTACTAAATGCCTTTATTAATATTAGTTTATTGTTTTATATTGACAAATTTTTCCTTTTGTTCATTTTTTGACTCATTTTGTACTGATGAAATATTATTTTTTAGTTTTCTGTTCTTTTTCTCCATTATATTTTTAGCTACAAAATTTAAAAAATTTTGCTGGACAAGCTAAAGCTATAAAATACTAATTACCATGTATTTCCTTCTACTTAAATTTGATCTCAATCCCCTTTACCTTCTCTCTCTTTGCATGTTATTGGAGCAATGTACTTTAGTTCTACATATATTTTAACCAACAAAATCATTACTATTTTTGTTTTGTACAATTCCATATTCATTTAATCAAATTTTTATACTTTCTTTGTGTACTTTTTTCCTCTGCTTTTCCATGCTTGCATCTTGGGCCTTTTTTATTGCCTCAGAAACTACCTATATTTATTTTTTAAGCAAAAAACTGCTAAACTGTCAATATGAGAAAGTCCAAACCTGCCAAACTGACAACATGCCAACAAGATTTCAGAGTTCTAAAGAATAACAAAACATTTGGAATTAAGGATGGAATGGAATGTGGGAGTAAGCAAAAGTGGGTAAATCCCTATAATGGATTTATTTTATTTTTCTTAAAGATTTTATTTATTTTTAGAGACAGGGGAAAGGAGGGAGAAGGAGAGAGACATCATTGATGTGTGAGAGAGACATTGATTAGCTGCCTTTCACATGCCCCCAACTGAAGAGCTGGCCCACAACCCAGGCATGTGCTCTGAACAGGAATTGAACTGGCAACCTTTTGGTCCACAGGTCAGTATTCAATCCACTGAGCCACACCAGTCAAGGTTCTCTAACTGGATTTAAAGGAGAGTTAATATGATTATGTGCTCCCTGGAGGGAGGTTACAACTGAGGGGTCTGGAAAAGAGGATTACTTCTGGCATTTCAATGGCGTGTTAACAGATTTGTATAAGAACAGAGGACAGAGCTTGCTAAGGGAAAGGTAAACTTTTTATTAAAGAAATTATAGGCCTGTGGTGTGAGGACCCACCATGACCTGCTTAGTTAAGAATTTAAGAACAACTCACCCTTTGAAATTATTTTTGGTTAGATTTACAATATCTCTCTTTTATTCACACCTCAGCCCAATTAGAAATTTGGACAAATCGAGATATTAGAGCAGTTTTACTTAAACTCAGTGTGCTTTTACCTATGTCTTGATTTTAGGGTGCAGCCTTTCTGGTATTTCAGTTTAAACTCTGGCACATTATTGTCCCTTGGGCCTAAAACACTATGGGGGAAAGGGTTCTCTTTTTTAGATAATTTTAAGTTAACTATTTGTGATCCTACTCCACAAAGCTTCTAATTTTCCAATTTCTTTGAACGGAAAACTGGTTACTGTTTTATTTTATTAAGTCTCTGACTTTCTAACTCTGTCCCAAATGAGTATCAGTACCTCCATCTCATTTTCTTCTTTGAAACTGTATCTTTTCCAGAAACTGAGTGATCAATTTTATATTTTCTAGCCATACCCAGAATCATTAAGTTTCTCCTAGTAAAACTGGATTCAGTAGTCCGTGTGAATTTCTTTTGTTTCAGCTATAATGCCATAGACCCCATGCGTGGGAATCCGCAACAGGTAGCTAAAGGAAGCAGTGTTCCCATAGCCTTGGAGGGGCCTGCAATGTATCACTTCCTCTTGGGTGTTTTGTTTCAGGACAATGCTTGAGCTAAGTCTTTATTTCCTGACGATCAAGAGAAGACAAGGGTCTCCTCTCTGATTCTTGGAAATTTTCAGGCTAATATTAAGGACTTCAGTGTAGTTTTTAAGTGCCGTAGTGTCTGTGTTGAGAATTATTCCTATTATAAATTTTCCTCAAATCTTCATGCTCAACCACATAACCTCAAAAATGTTGATGGTTTTTCTTTTTGTTGTCTCCTTGTTTGTTTTTTCCAAGTAATAATTCTATTCTTGGGGTCTGTCAATCTTTGCAATTTAATCCAGGCCTTGTCATTGGTAAAGTGTGGTATCCTCAGTTCATCATGGGATATTGTCCCTTTTCAATAAGTTAATTATGTACAGTCTTTATAATTTCTAAAGCTCTTTCAGGTTTTTATGTACACTTTTTTGATTTATGTGATTCTTTGTTGTTGTTTGTAGGAGAATTACCTTTATGTTATCTATAAATAAAAATTCTTTTTAAAAAAGATTTTATTTATTTATCTTTAGAGGGGAAGGGAAGGAGCGAGGGAGGGAGAGAAATATCAATGTATGGTTGCCTCTCGTGGGTCCCGTGCTGGGAACTGGCCTGCAACCCAGGTGTGTGCCCTGACTGAACTGCGATCGTTTGGTTCGCAGGCCTGTGCTCAATCCACTGAGCTATGCCAGCCAGGGCTAAATAAAAATACTTGATGTAGAATTTGAATATGTTAATTTGAAATCAGCATTGATACTATTGTGGGAACTATAAACCAAGCACAGAGGGTTACCAAGGTGGGGAGTCCCATGTGCCTAACAACGGGCAAAGTTATAAGCCCCCCCATGATCACTCCTTTAAGCATTAACCTCTGGAAGATGACATCTAACCTTTAGCTCTGTTTTAGCTCCAGGCCCAGAGAAGCAGCAAAATCAGATGGAGTAATGCCATTGTTGACATCAGGACCAGCTGCTTTGACAATGACCCCTTAGCACTAACCAAACAGTAGAGACCACAAGGGGGCACACCTGGAAACCTCATCAACTGTTCTATTGGAATTCTCCCCTGAGACCTCTAGATAAAAGCTCTCAGGCTGGAGGACCCACCCGGTACTGCTTTTCCTATGAAGAACACCTATACCTATGCCTTTCCCTACTCCCTTTCTCTCTCTCCTGACCCCTAAGCTCCAAGGGCCCTTCTTTTTGTGTAACTTGTTTCCTGAACCCATTTATTCCACGTCTCACTTCTTCTACTGATAGGGGAACACAGGCATTAAAGATTTTAGCCTTAGTTGTTAGGCTTAATTAATTAATGAATGTGAAAAGCTGTTATTCCAGGAACTGGAAGATATAACCATGTGATTCCAGGAGGTCTGCAAGCAATTCAACCTTTGTGCCCCAAGGGGTCTACAAGCTAAGGAGACAGTATCTGAGCCACTGTACTCAAGGGAGGGAACACCTGTGATACAACTAAAGCATTGTTGATCAAAAGATAAAGAAGTACTAGGAAAATCATCACCACACAAAAATTCTTTTCCAACTTTCCCCCAAACCTCTTAACTACCCTTCTATCCAATTAACCTTTTTCCAAACCCCTTATCCACCCTTTCTTCTCCCTATTCAAAGGCTTGAAATGAGATGTTAATATAGTTTTTGAGGTTATCTAACCTGCATTCTTCTCAGATCGCCAGCCCTCTGAATAAAGCACCCATAAAGATTCAATCCTTGAACATTTACAAAGACCCATAGACAAGGATATGGGGTGGGGACTATGCAGGATAAGTGGAGGCAGTCTGGCTTCCTCACTCAGGTATCTGGGTAGCTGTAGAGGACCATTCTGTGTGGCGTGGGCCCAGCCCCCATTGGCAAACATTTACTGCCAAGTAACTTCCTAAAAACCACGCTAAACCTTCTAAAGACCAGTGTAACCAGGTTCAACCACTCTTGCCTTTTAATTTGCAAATATCCCTCTTCTGTGATGTGATTAGCAGCATCCTCTCCTTTGTTTTCTGTAGAAGGTAACCACCTAAAGCGAACCTGTGCATAGCTAATGAGGACCTTCATGTAATGTGCCCACTAAGACAATAAAAGATCATTGGAGAAAGGGTGAAGGCTTTTGCTCCCCTTGAGAGAGAAGCTGCTCACCCTTTTTTTCCCACAGGATTTGGTAGTCCGTGTGAATTTCTCTTGTTTCAGCTACAACGCCATGGACCCCATGCATGGATATCCGAGACGGGTAGCTAAAGGAAGCAGTTTTCCCATAGCCTTGGAGGGGCCTGATAACTAGTGTTCTCATAGCCTTGTGACTGGGTCCAATAAATTGTTCCCATAACATGAAGTGGGCTTGCATGCACAGAATTATGTTATGTACTATTCTGGCAGTTTTCTGGTTTTGTTTCTCTCTATTACTTAAATAGGTAGGGACTCCCTGCTGGGGGCAATGATGATGAAAGAAACACAAGGGGACAGGTGCCATAATAGGTGCCACTCTGGGGAGCAAGGGCCATAACATGAGACATGGAGATAGACACACAGCTGGCAGCGTGCATGGCTTGCCCACCCATGAATAAAGACATTCCAGACATTCCAATGGCTCTATGTATATTTTTCTGTCTGCACCAATACCATGGACCTACCTGGCTTTGAAGGGTGATGACACAGATTGGCTTTGGGAACAGGGGTTGGATGGGGCAGGGGAGTGACGTGGGCACTGGCTCACAGTGACTGCGGTGTTATGGATGAGACATGAGACAAATTCACACGGACTACCCAGTCCTGTGGAGGAAAAAGGGATGACATGGCTACTCCCTCAAGGGGAAAGCATCACAGAGTGGCCTGGCCACCCTCTCAAGGGGAGGGGGCATTGGAGCAGCCTGACAACTCTCTCAAGGTGAGAGTGCCTAGGAGTGACCTGGAAACTATCTCAAGGGGAGAGTGAGTTGACCCTTGCCTGGACATCAGTTTTATTGGGTTTCTTGAGCAGGAATTCAGGTACAATTTATTAACAATTCTCAGGTAGTAAGGATTAGACGATAGATAAGGAACCATTAGGGCTTATTCTGATTTAGGGTCTATAAGCTAAAAGGCTCTGAAACTTTGGAAAGTAAACTTTTTCTTGCTTGGGTCTTTAACTAAAAGCATTCTTAGCAAAGCAGGCATCACAGGAATTTACATATTCTTTCTCAGGACTGATCACCCAGGGAGCCTGCCCTTTCCAGCACAGGGCTGCACCTGCCCCTGTCATTGTTTCAGGCTTAAGTCAGGCAGCGGAGGCAAGGTAGCCAAGGAATTATCAGAGACTTCTCAAGGATTCAGGGGAGTCTGGCTTTGTCAAAGCCGAGGGATGAGGGTCCAGCACCCCCTTTCTCCAAAGCCCCCTAAGTCCTTCCCTGAGGCCTCCACATGATCATGCCTGTCTTAGGTCATTCCCCGCTTGGGGAATCTTACCCGTCATTGGCTAATTGATCAACCATTGGGGGCCAGTTATGAGAAAAGGAGCAGAAGCGACACTCCTTCCAGGGAGATAAGCTCAGTTTCCTCAGTGGCTCAGTGGTTGGGAGGTTGCTCACTCAGCCTTAGCCATGGGGGCTAAGCTCCTGAAACCAGGCAAGATGGTTCCCAACAGGAGAGAGTAATGGTGGGGGGATGGGGACAACTGTAACTGAGCCACAATAAAAAGAGAGCTAATGTAGGAGATGGGATAAAATTCGACAAGTATTGACTTTAAAATTTACATTTATATTAGCATGGCATCACTTCTCAGCCTTTTAGCTAAGATTAAGTGTAGTATCTGTTCTTATCAGTTTAATATATTAGCATGGCAGTTCCTGGTTATGGGTCCCCTTAATGATGTCTCTATATTGGGTGATTGCAATTGTCCATATGTTTTTCTCTTCTTTTTTTTATTAGAATATTAGATTTCTCCAAAGTTTCCACAGAACCTGTTCAACTTTCTAGTGCTTATTCTAGGGAAGAAACAAATGGAACATAACTATACCTTTCCACATCAACAAATGAAAATGTGATGTATATACAAAATATTCTAATGAAAAATAATATTTATATAGGATTTTTAGGCTTTTTTAATATACAGACTGTGTGACCAACAGTGCCTTGAATAATGGAGGCATATAATTGTGTAGTATAACAAAGATTGTTTCAGGATGGTACAGCAAGAAAATGTGGACTTTCTCCTGATGGGCACACATAGGCACACACATAGAAGCCCCCAAATTTTCCTCACCAGAAAACATGCAGGAAGGATAAGGAAGGAAAGTAATTCTTTTCACTTTCTACATCTTTTTTAACCAAGAAGGAAAGTCTTCCTAGGATGCTACCAAGCAACTCCCTATTATACTTCAGTGGCCCAAAAGGGGTCACATCACAACCCCCTAGCTTCATGGGAGGCTGGGGAAATGAATAACTGCCTTTAGAAAGCCTTAGAGAAACAAGAGCAAGAAAAGAAGGGACTGGGTGCTTCATAATTCAGTGAGTAAAAGGAAAATAAAACCAAAAATATTTACTTGAGGAACTTCTGATGTGAACAGATATCATTTAAACTAAGGTAAGGCTTAAAAACTGAGGAGTAAAATTTGAGAAAAATATAGCATACTTGAGTAGCAGACAAAACTTAAGTAACCAAAACATGAGCATATGAAAATATGTTATGAAAATAAATCTGATTAAGATAGCATTGTGTTTCTAATTCCATTGAGTTGGGGAGGACTATAAATGTCTTGCAGTACTAGATGTTCCTGGAATTCTCCTGGATCATCACCTCCAGGAGCCTGGGTATTTCTATCTCAAACAATTTAGGTGAGTGTTTATAACAATCACTCCCAATAATAGTATTTATTTTTCTTTCCATCTAAATTTTGAATTGGGTCATATTTATCATCTCTATATTTCTCAAAGAGGTTTTAAGTAAAACTTCAGATCCTAAATATGGTATTAGAGGATGAAGAAAAATGCTGTTATTTTTTATTAAATTTATTTGGGCAAGATTGGTTAATAAAATTATTCAAAGTTTCAGGTACACAATTCTACAATACATTACCTGTATATTGTATTGTGTGTTCACCACCCCAGTCAAGTCTCCTTCCATCACCGTTTATGCCCCCTTAATCTTCTTCTACCTCCCCCCATACTCCCTTCCTTCTAGAAATCATCACACTGTCAGGACAACTGTTTTTCATTTAGACTGTGGCCAAGTGATATTTTGAAGGGGTACTCCTAATTAGTAACTTCTAAACTGAAATAATATCTTTCGTACATTTTTTATTATACAAAATGATAAGAGGAACCAGTTTTTTTAAAATTTATTTCTTTTTAATCTTCACCAGAGAACATGTTTATTGATTAGAGAGAGAGGGGAAAGGATAGAGAGAAACACTGATGTGAGAGAGAAACATCAATTGGTTGATTCTCTCTTGCCTCCTCATTGGGGCTCAGGCTATAACCTGAGTATGTGCCTGAACCTGGAATTGAACCTGTGACCTTTCAGCTTACAAAATAGCACTCCAACCAATTTAGCCACCTGGCCAGGGCCCACACTGGTTTAGTTTTCAATGTCATTAATAAATGGAGATGTTGTTCATATATCCTAGTTTTGATGATTTTGGCTATGTGACCCTTGGATTTTTTTTTATAGAAGTTAACTAGAACTGATTAAAAAGAGCACGTTATGCACTATGATGAGAGTCTATCGTATAGTATAAACAGAAGTTATTAGGCACAGTCAAAATTTAGACTTTAATTTCTGTGTTCCTTCCACTGTATTATGGCTCTCTCTAAGGATAAATAGAAAAATTATTATCAAATTTTGCTTATAATTAAGAACATTCTTTCTAAAGATTGTACACAAGAGACATTAAAGAAGAAAGCAGATTCATGATTAAGAGTCTATGGGGACCCACTTGGAATCCCAGAATTGGTATGAATATTATTTTAAACTGAAGACATTTGAGATTTAACAGATGCAGGAAGACACTGCCTTGGAGCTTTCTTAAGTAAAAGCAGAAACTTTTGGGAAAAGAAATTTCTGTAAATTCGCTCTTCTGGAAACTCGTACTCCCAGAAAGGAAGCCAAGAGTAAACCTACAATAAATCCCCCCTTCTGGGGAGATTTATAGCGTTTAAAAAGGTAGACCACCAGTTCTCATACAAACATTATCTTTCCTTTGTTTTCCTAAACACAAACTTTTTATCTTTCCTTTGTTTTCCTAAAACTCATTTGTCTCTCTTAAAAATTTTATGTATTCTTCCCATGGAAAATTTTCTCCCCTTTCCTTTTCCCTTTCTAAGCTGGGTATACAAACTTATAACTTAAACTGTTTAACAAGATACCCACTTATTTTGTTAGTTCCCTTATGCATACAAATAAACAAATTTTCTTCCATTAAAAAAAAAAGATTCAGTCCTTGTCTCTACTTGTTGGTTCTGGTAGTGACAGTGTCGGGAACCTGGGCTGGGCAGAATCTGGCCTTTCGGCTGATGCAATCAGCTCGGGGGTTTACGCTCCTCAGAAACTACAAGACACAGTGGTTGGTCTTCCTGTTGCTGCCAGTTACAGATAGCCCAGCCCCTGCCAAGAGCATGCGCAGAGTATGAACACAGGCTACCAATCAGAGTATAAGACACGTACCCCAGCTTGCGCGCAGTAACCTATCAAGAAGCGCTCCTTTGTGTACCCCTCACCAATCAAGTAGTGATATGCTTCCCCTTCCCCCCCTTTTATAAGTCTTTGCCCGAAAATAAAATTTTGCAGCTTGATCAGAACTTATTGTCTTGCTGCCATTCTTTGCGCCTCTTATCCCCCTCACCCATTTGCTCCAGACAGGTGTCCGAGTCCCCGTTGACCGCTCTGCTGGCCAGGAAGCACGGACACTAACTCTTCTGGTTTCACTACCTCTGTGACTTTCTAAATAACCTTACAAAATTTGAGTCTTGGCTCTGAAATCTCCTCTTAGTCAGAACTCAAGAACTGAGGTTGCTGATCCAAGGTTAACACCTGGGGTGCCATCTTTCCACTAACAATACTAACATTTTTATAATCAGCTATACTTACAGTAAAAAATGTAATTTGTAAAATATCTTTTTCCCTCATCATTGTAGTACTCTTCCATTAAGTTGTCTACAGAAGTAGTATGGGAAGGTACAGCTAATTCCCAACTATTTATTTTGCAAAAGATAAAGTGGTCATTCCAGCGATTATGCTTGAAAGACTAAAACTCAAAAGTTAATTATATTTACTTGAAGATATTAAAGGAATCTTCACACTTTTGGAACAAAACAGGACATATATGGATATACTTGGGCAATAAATAAAACTGAGCATTTTGTTTGGTAATATACTATTTACACAATACAATACTTTTCACCAGTGATTTGAAAACTTTCAATAATAAATACAGATTTTTTTGAAACAAAATGTTGCAAAACAAAAGTACTCAGTAGAAGGGAAAAAGGGATCTCTTTTATACTTTCTTTTCCACATGAACCATGTAGGGTTTCCACAGAGTCAGTTTAAAAAACACTTCCTAAAACTATTTCACTTTTATGTATCATTTTCCCTTTTTACTGGGAACTAAGCAAATAATGGTTGCCTCATGTTCCATACCAGGTTCAATCAATGTTCAAAGGAAATAGTTGAGAATATCTGACTTCAGAGATTACTTTCTTTCCTCTTTCTTAACAGTTGCTTTGAAGCTAAATCAGTTTAGAACTCATTGTAATTTATATGTTAATAAGATTAGATTATGGGTTAACAAAGCCACAGACAACCATAATTAACCTAATGGTTTTAAAAGAAACATTAATTTATTCAATCTTACCACTTTAGGTAATAGATTTAAGATGACAAGACATGGTTTTTACATCTTCTTTACTATCAGTTAAAAACATTCAAGCCAAATATTAGAGAAATTTAATTTTATTAATGATATTTTTTAAATCTTAAGTTATGTTTAAACAAATATTTTTCTAAAAAGGCACATTAGTTAATGTTTAAGATAGCATTGAAATGTTATTTGCCCTTTTCCTTGGAATCCTGAATATATAGTTTCTATTATTCCATAGTTATAAGTTTCTTTGCTGCTGGAAGAGCTATAAGAGAACATCACTGCCTGATACACCTTTATGAGACTTTTATCCTAAATCAATTCTGCCAGTGAAAATTATATTATTTCATTGGACCGTATGGAAAGCATTCCACAGACCCACACATAGAAGATTGTGCTGTGGCAAGACTTTTCCAGTGGAAATACTAGGCTGCCCCTGGGTTTCCAATGTCCCATTTTCATCCATCCAACCATAAAAAATTACAATTTTGTCTTCAGCAAGGCTATAAAAAAGTCCAGTCTCCAGAGTTTCTGTTTCACATTAAAGCTTAGTTTTTTGAAGCCCACAAGATATGCTGGGGGCCTCAGTTGGCTGCTAGACCTATATGGTGGCATGTGTTATTGGGTAACAGACAGAGAGAGGGAGAGACAGAGAGAGAGAGAGAGAGAGAGAGAGAGAGAGAGAGAGAGAGAGAGAGAGAGAGAATGGGGCTTTGTTCTGTGGGGATTATACTGCCTCAGGTTTGGGAAGGACTAAGAGCTTTTTCAAAATAACAATCAACTTCTCAAGCTTTCAAAGGCTCCTGATGGGTCCAACCCCTGACTTACTGATCCCTTTCCCAGGGTAGACTTACAAGACTCTGTGATCACTATTTTGGATCCTACTGTGCATGCCTCAGAAACACCTTCCTCTGTGCCCTTTTGACTTTTACTGAGCATGTGCTCAGACCCCTTTATTGTTTCCTCTCTTCTCCCAGTGATCTGTGGGGAACAGACTGGTGATTCCTTTGGGTGTATGTGTGAAGCTGTGACTTCCTGGTGAAACAATAATGTCTTTTTTCCTCCCCTTTTTAATGATATCTAGCTACTTCTGCCAACATCAACATGTATTCCTTTTATAAACCAGGGTGAATAAGAAATAGATAACTTTTGATGGAATGCCAAAGATATTAATAAATATTCTTACTGATCATTTCTATAATGTTATAATTTTTTATTCATGTGACTTTATCAGAATAAAAAAATCATTCCATACAAGAGAAACCTGATAGACCAAGTGACATTGTCTTCTTGAGGCTCAGGGAAATTAAGCCTAGTTTCCTCCCTTTGCCATTTAGGAGTCAAAGATCTTCAGAGATAGCTCAAGCCCCATAAGCAATGGAATATTATCTTTGAAGATAAATACTGAGAGAGAGAGAGAGAGAGAGAGAGAGAGAGAGAGGAGGAGGAGAGAGAAAGAAAGAAAAGAAAAGCTACCTTCTGAGATAAACCTAATAAGACAGGAATAGAGAATCTCTGTGCTCATAGAAGCAGACCTATTCCCACTTAATCCTACTGCAATTCTATAGTATGGGTCTCTCATATTCTTCTCATTTATTTTTACCACCCTAATGCCAACAGGGTTAGCTTTTTTTAAACCTAAACCTGTTAGATTAAGAGGGTCAGACAGCTCTTTTCTAGGAATGATGTGGTCTGAATTCTCCATTCTTTGTCACTGGCTGACATCTAAGGATCACACCACCAAAAGTAACCATGCTATCACAGGCTCTGCTCACAGCTGGACACAATGTGTGCACACATTGCCATGCTGCTGAGCCGAACCATACTGTCCATGCCCCGTTCAATGCTGAATTTTGCAAGTAGGTACTAGGAGTAAAGAGCTTCAAGTTTTCATATTTAAATTAAGTAAGTCTTAAAAATTGCAAAATAATGGGATTTTGTAGAGACATAATTGTTCCAACAGCAATTTTGACTC
>PVKM010017349.1:0-26006 GCA_004027735.1 Carollia perspicillata
TTCCCCACTGGCAACCATCAAAATGTTCATTCTCTGTATCTATGATTCTGTTTCTGTTCTGCTTATTTGTTTGTTTTATTTTCTAGGATCAATTTTTGATAGATAGGTATTTATTTCCAAATTTTATTGTTCATATTTTTGATCTTAAAGAAGACCCTTGAACATTTCACATAATACTGGTTTGGTGATGATGAGCTCCTTTAACTTTTTCTTGTCTGGGAAGCTCTTTATCTGCCCTTTGATTCAGAATGATAGCTTTGCTGGGTAGAGTAATCTTGGTTGTAGGTCCTTGCTTTTCATCACTTTGAATATTTCTTACCAATGCCTTCTAGTCTGCAAATTTTCGTTTGAGAAATCAGCTGACCATCATATGGGAGCTCCTTTACAGGTAACTAACAGCTTTTTTCTTGCTGCCATAAGATTATCTCTTGTCTTTAACCTTTGGCATTTTAATTATGATGTGACTTGGTTTGGGCCTCTTTGGGTTCATCTTGTTTGAGACTCTCTGTGCTTCTTGGACTTCTGTGTGTGCCTATTTCCTTTACCAAGTTAGGGAAGTTTTCCATCATTATTTTTTCAAATAGGTTTTCAATTTCTTGCTCTCTCTCATCTTCCAGCAGCCCCATGATGTGAATGTTTGTATGTTCAAAGTTGTCTCATAGGCTCCTTATGCTATCCTCATTTTTTTAGAATCTTTTTTTTTCTGTTCTGATTGGTTGTTTTTTGCTTTCTTATGTTCCAAATTGCTGATTTGATTCTTGGCAGCAACTGCTCTACTGTTAATTCCCTGTAAATTGTTCTTTATTCTAATTAGTGGATCCTTTGTTTCTGACTGGACTTTTTTATGCTGTTGAGGTCCTCACTAAGTTCCTTGAGCATCCTTATAACCAATGTTTTAAACTCTGTATCTAGTGAATTGCTTGTCTCCATTTTGTTTAGTTCATTTACCAGCGTTTTGTTCTGTTCTTTCATTTGGGCCATGTTTCTTATTTCCTCATTTTGGCAGCCTCCCTGGGTTTGTTTCTATGTATTAGGTAGAGGTGCTATATCTCCAAGGCTTGGTAGGGTGGTCTAATGTAGTAGGTGTCTTGTAGGTTCAGTGGCACAGCTTTTCCTATTACCCAAGCTGAATACTCAAGGTATGCCCACTGTGTGGGCTGTGTACACTCTCCTGTTGTAGTTGAGCCTTGATTGCTGTTGACATATCCAAGGTTAGTCACTGAGTATGTTCTGTCTGGGGTCACACAGCATAAGCTACAGGGCAATCTGTAGATGGCTGCTACTTGTGCTGAGCTTGGGGATGCCACTGTTATACTGCTTCCTGATGTTTCTGAATGATGATTGTTCTGTAGTTTAATTGTAATTTTTATGTGGTTGTGTGAGGAGGTGAGCCATGTTTGCTATGCTGCCATCTTGACTGGGAGTCAAATTATTTCTATAAATGTCTCTTTCATGAGTCAAACAAATATTTTATTTAGATCCAGGGAAAATATTTTATATGTTGACAAACGAGCCTGCTTATATTTTTTGTTTAGATCTAGGTTTCCTAGCGCATGAAAGTAAATGAATTCTATGATGTATATACCTGCTATATTTGCCCTTCTCTTTTTTAAACTTTTTGTTAAAGAAGTTAACTGTTTTTTTTTTGTTTAATGTATATCACCTGAAATATAAGCTGAATATAACTAATTAATCTTCTAAATGTCAAAGTCAAGGTTGATTTTTTCTTTTTGACTCCATATTTATTGCCAGATAACTGTGAATAATCATTTATTTTAGTAGATTAATTTAATTAGTAGCTTTTCTTATTAAAATGTTCCCTCTTCCTTATTTTTAAATAGACTATAGTACTTTATTAAGTAATATTGAATACCTCTTTACTGTTCTGTGAGGACTAACTGTTGTATTAGTTGTGGGGAAACAGATTTATTTTCTGATTTTTTTAATCCTAGGTTTTCAACAGGGACATGTCATTCCCTCACCTGTCTCGTGAGGGACAACTTGAGCTGTGCAAACAAACAAGTAATGACTATTTACAGTTTTGGAATTTTATGTGAACTTACTGCTCTTCAAAAAAATTATTTTAGGCGCTTGAAGACTCCAGCTGCCCAAAGAGAAGTGGCAGGGACAGCGGTTACGGTGACATCTGGAGTGCTGAGCGGGGAGAATTTCCTGTCCCTCCGGGCAACCACAAGAGAGAGGATTCCTTTGAAAGCTTGGACTCTTTGGGGTCTAGGTCATTCACCAGCTGCTCGTCTGATATCACACTGAGGGGGGGACGTGAAGGTGAGTTGTGTTTTTGACTGTCCATTTATTTCTATTTGTTTGCATGTTAAAAGAAAATTGGGAATGGGAGAAAGTAGAAAAATGGGGTGAAAACTGTTGAGGCAACAGTTTCACTAAGAAGTAGATTTTCATAGAGACTTAAGTGTAATTTTTAAAAATTTACTTATTGGTTTTAGAGAAAGAGGAGGGGGGCGAGAGAGAGAGAAACATTGATTTGTTGTTCCACTGATTTATGCACTCATTGGTTGATTCTGATAGTACTCTGACTAGGGATCGAACCTACAACCTTAGTGCATCAGGATGATGCTCTAATCAACTGAGCAACCTGGCCAGGGCTTAAGTGTCATTTTTTTAAAAACAGTTTATCCTCCCTCATTGTATCACCACTAGAGGGGTGATGGTTTCACTTTTTTTCTTCTCATTTTTAGAGAAGACAAGAGGAGACAGTTAACTGTGGCCTGTTTTTATCAGTGATAATGTATTTTGATTCTTTTCTCTCCAGATTCAAATTTAATAATCTGTGACTCTGATGCCTATTAACTAGTATATCTAAACATAAAAAAAGGATTCTAAAAAGTCTGTTGTAGTTCCTGAGTTCATTTCTTTCTTTTCTTACTTCTCCCCAAAAGATTTAAAAAAAATTTTTCAAGAAGAAAAAAAACAGGACAAACATCTTTTTAATTACCTCTAAGAGAAGAAATGATTGGTAGCTATCATGATATAATACTAGGTTAAACTTTGGTTAAGTAACCATAGCAAGCATGGTGTTAGAAAACATCATTTCAGTAGGTTAAACATTGGTTAAGTAACCATAGTAAGCATGGTGTTAGAAAACATCATTTCAGTAAGGAAACATATTCCTTAGGTTTAATAGGATTAATCCAGGACAGAATAAGTAGGCAATGGACATGTTAATGAAAGTACTTCTGTTTTGGGGAGCAGCCCTCTTTCCAAATTCCAATATTATGGTCAAATCAGTTATTTAAATGCAAGTCTCACTCCTGTGGCTGTTGGGTGGCATGAGAAACTTCTGACTGTATACCTCTAGCAATTCAGATTTGACTAGACTGAAACCACGAGTAAAATTGCCTCAAATATTTCTGTGCTTCCGCCACTAATGTGAAAAAAATGGAGAGTTCTCATCGTGCTTGTGCTAGAGTGTTAGGAATTTTACTTGTTCATTTTGGTTATTATTTTAATACCAAGTGATTTTTCTAATGTTTTTATTATAAAAAATTTCAAACATTGTCAAAGTCCGGAAGAATTTTACCATGAACATCCATATACGCACCACCTACCTCTATCATAACATTTTATTATACGTGCGTCATCACATACCATCCCTCTCTCTAAGCATCAATATATCCATCTTATTTTTTGAGGCATTTTAGAGTAAATTATACTTGTCCTAAATACATTAGCATGCCCATCATCAACTAAAATTCAATCTTTATTTGTTGTTCTTGTCATAAATGCAATGTACAATGAATTTGTCTTTCAAAAATAAAAATCAGCAAACTGTTAAGCACCGTCACACAAAAAAACAAATTCTTTGGCTTTTATTTAAATAGTAACAGTAAAAAATATGAATGGCTGTTGAAGAGTTAACCTTTATAATACCGCTGCACTTGTTGGCTATTTGCTGTTTCGGTGTGACACTTTTGTAGTCTAGAGGACTATGGTTTTAAGGAAATAAATCTGATTTATAATTTATCTAAGTGACTAAAGCTGTAAAAAGAGGCTGAAATTCTGAACTCATTATGTTACTTTGCCTTGACTGAAAAAGCTAAATCATTCAAAGTTTAAATTTTTATCCAGCCAGCAAACAAGAACAGGGAGGAAGACTGAGGCATGGGTGGGCATATGCAGACCCTGGTAGTTCAGGTGCAGTGGCCCCGAGGTGTGGGATCGAAGTCTTCTCAGCTCCTCGTGGGGCTGGGCGCCGGGTACCGGGACTAAAAGCAGAGGGCCAGTGTACCCTGCTAACTGGCACTGGGAAACAAGGATAGACCTTGTTTAAAGAGTGTGGAAGTGAAGACTTGGTAATTACAACTACGGGGTAATGAAAAACTCCGTGGCCGCCAGGATGGTAAGCCTTTTTTTTGTGCGATTAGTGTATGAAAATTCTGCTGCCTACTAGGTTTACCGTCCAAAAGTGATGGTCCCCACAACGTAGGATAATGATTTTAGGTTAATAGAATTACAAAGTCACATTCCTTAGGTTTATAGGAAACCTTTATATCAAGGATATCTGCCCATTCTTTAGGCTCTGCACTAGACTCAAGAATAAAAAAATTAACTTTAAAAATTCATGTCATGTACAACGTGATGACTATAGTTAACACTGTCATATGGTATATATGGAAGTTGTTTAGAAAGTAGATTCTTAGAGTTCTCATCACAAGAAAGAGTTTTACTTCTTTTGTATTAATATGAGAATGATTGATGGTACCTAAACTTGTGGTCATCATTTCACAGTATATGTAAGTCAAATCATTCTGTATACCTTAAACATACACACTGTTTTATGTCAGTCATGTTTCAGTAAAAGCAGGGAAAAATTCCAGAGTAGAGTAATCTCTCTGCATATTTAAGATTTTACATGTACAGGCCTGACTGGGTAGCTCAGTTGGTTAGAGCATTGTCTCAATATGTCAAGGTCATGGGTTTGATCATGATCCCTGGTCAGAGCAAATGTAAGAAGTAACCAATAGATGAATAAATAAGTGTAACGACAGATCAATGTGTCTGTCTGTCTGTCTCTCTCTCCCTCTCCTGTCCTATCTCTCTAAAAAATAAATATGAATAAATAAATACATAACATATTTTACATGTACAAATTTTGGCAAGAATTAAGACATTTCTCTCATTTCCAAAAAAAGACATGCTGTTTATTTGGGAGGTAATAAAAACAAATCAAGCACCAGATTATGGACTATAAATCTTCCTAGTCAGAGTTGCTTAAATTTCTCCCGTTTTGCCCTGCCTCCCTTTACCCGTTCAGGGCTCAGGGTCACATAGCTGGATGTTAAACCACTTCCTGCAGGCCCTTCTCCGGGTTGTTTACTGTAGACTGCTGCCAGGGAGGAGGGAGGGGACTGGGCCGCCTTTAGTTCAGGTTAACCCTGCAGGCGCAGTGTGCTGTGCTGGGTGCTTACACTTCGCAGGTGCTCAGGGACTGTGCTGTCAGCCTCGAGAGCCCTGGCGGAGAGCACGCCGCAGGAGCCCACACTTCTTCACAAGTGCACAGAGGCAGGAAGGAGAAAAGGGCAGGCAAGAGGGACAACTTAGCTTGGATCTGTAGTGGTGTTCTGTACCTCTTTTCTTCCCGTCTTTAAAAGAACACATTTATTTACTTATTTTTAAGAGAATGGATTCTATTTGTATCAAGCTGACCCTGAGGTGTATTGCAGTGTATTCTTTTGAATTCGTGATTAAGTAACTTTGTATCAAAAATATTATTTCATGGCCACCCTTAGGGAAAAAAAAGCCTTGACTTCTGTGTTGCCATTTAGGTATGAACTTGACATTCCTTTGGGACTTGAGAAGTCACTCGGTCCAATCTCATATCTAATGTGTGATCCTTGCTTATAGGCATCTCAGAAGGATCTGCTAAACCTCTTTGAGATCTCGTGTGGTTTTTGCTTGTTTTTCTGGGTCCTCCCTTATTTCTTGCCTCACAGAAATTTCAGATGGCTGCATGCCATATTTTAAATTAAAATAGAATTACGTGTATATCTCATTTTAAGTGTCTTTTATTGACTTGTATTATTAGGTCTTATTGACATGTATGCCATCAGCAAATTTCTGAAAAATTATGGGGGCAAAGAAGGTTAAGGCGAGAGGAGGTTCAGCTGTAAACCGGGACTTTTTCTGCCGAGGATGTGCTCCAGTGGAAGAATGCACCACACACGCCTCCACTATGCAAAGCAGGTTCCTCCTAATGGATCTTATCACAACTTCATGACAAATTTCTAAAAATATTCCCGCAGTTAGCCGCGGAGCCCTGGGTTTCCGAGGGCAGGACGAAGCAGGCAGGCTGCGTGGGCCTCCGTGAGGCGGACGAGCCGGAGAGTGAAGCCCGTTCTTGTGCCTTGTTTTGTAGGTGGCGAAAGTGACACAGATTCTGAATTTACATTCAAAATGCAGGATTTTAATAAAGACGATATGTCCTATCGAAGGATTTCAGCGATTGAACCAAAGTCCGCTTTGCCATTCAATCGCTTCCTGCCCAACAAAAGCAGACAGCCGACCTACATGCCGGCGCCCCTGCGGAAGAAGAAGCCGGACAGAAACGAGGACAACAGGCGGAGCTGGGCGAGCCCAGCCTACGCGGAGGCAGACGGGACATTTCCAAGGTACTGGGATGTGATCTGACCGTTGAGTTTTAAAATTTCCCGTGCTCGTGAATTTGCTGGGGTATGTAAATGTGGTAAAAGCAATGGTTCCCTAAACTGTGTTTCATGGATAAGGTTTTAAACGTCATTCATTAAAATGTTTTTTTCCCTATATTTTTAGTTAGACATAGCTTGAAGATATTTCTTCCATTTTAACATGTCAGCAGTATGATTTGCCAGTTCGTATTTTAGGTGTCTGCCTATCGGCCTTAGTGGTGTCTTTCAGCTTCCTGGGTGACATGATTATTCCTTGTGAGTTCTACTGTATTGCTCTTCACCCCTTTGACCCCCTTGTGTTGCTTGATCTCAGTGGACACAGAAAGAATCCTTTAATTTCTCAGCAACTTAGCGGAGCAGGGTGTGACTTTTCAAATCCAGCTTCCTATCAGAAGGAGGCCTGCCGCTCTGAAAGCGACCCGGACTTCATGGATGAGTGAAGGTTGCCTGATGTAGTTTTGGATGACTTAGCCAACCGTAGATCCCAAGTGAGAAAGAGGCTGGCGAGTTTCATCTCCAAAACACTCCCTCCTCACTCTTGTTTGCAGGTGTTTTCTCCTGCTGACCCAGTAGCCACTGGGTATACAAACTGAAAAAGTTAGAAAAATATCTCCTGGATCTGAATGTCTATTCTGTTCATTTTAATACATAAAGTAACCCTCCACATTGTACGCAATTTGTCTCCTTTAACACATTATTGTCTTTGGTCCTCGCATATCAAGCTATGCTCTAATTAAAATGAGATGCTGTGATAATGCCTTAACTTTGTTCTAGGAGCTGTAATGATGAGAGCGGAAATTAATTTGCTTCCTTCACAGTAGTATGGACTGTGTGAGCCAGAAAGCATGCCTTTTGTGTTCTGTCCCAAATTGCTCACACGGTATCTTACCCGGTTGGATGTTTTGAACAGTAACGAGAGGAGACCTTGGGGCACAAACGTGGAGCACTGGTCAACAGTACAAGAAACTTCAATCTCCTCTTGTTACTTGGAAGAGGAAGAAGAAAAGACAAGCATACCCAACGTTGTAAAGGATGATCTTTACGTGCGAAAGCTAAGTCCCGTCATGCCAAACCCAGGGAATGCTTTCGATCAGTTTCTTCCCAAGTGCTGGATCCCAGAAGATGTGAACTGGAAAAGAATAAAAAGGGAAACTTATAGACCATGGTATAAAGAATTTCAGGGATTCAGGTTTGTCTTTATGCATGTTTCTGTCAGTCCAGTGTGCACTCGGTACCCTGGCTGGAGTGCATTCTGTGTGTGCTTTTTACCGGAGAGACAGGTTAGCGTCCCTCCAACATCTGTAGAGCTGCCGTAACTGAAAAAGAAAAGCCGTTTAAATTTCAACTTTGGAATGTGGATCGTCACAGCCCTTTTCTGTACATAGTCGTAGCTTGGCATGTGTTCCAGTTACATTTTTCTCCACTTCTTTGCCTTCTTCCCTCTCTCCTCCTTTTCTCGGCCTCACGCCACGGTAGGGAGAATTCAGACTCTGAGGATGAGGATTCGGGCTCTGAGGGAAGCTCTGCCCTCTTTAGTAGGATGCAAAAAGCAGCACGTAGGCTAGACGGCAGCTGCCAAAGACGTTCACTCTTGATGGAACTAGCTACCCACCGAGCCAGGAGCACTTGGGACACCTGTGCGGCCGGGAGAACCAGCGGTGCTTCGGATGAGCCCAGGTGTCCCTGCCTGCACGCTCCTTCCCGTGTTGGGTCTGGCTTGCAGCACCCGTGCCAGCTTCCGCTGCTCCGTTAACCTCTGGCCTTGGTGTGCTGAATCATGAAACCGTCCTCACACACTGCTTAGTATAGAAGCATAATGTAGAACATAATTGCTTTCTGTGTGGGCATGTAAGCTTGGAAGTTGACTGAATATTCTTTAACAGAATTATGTACAAGATAGTATAGAGTCACATGTGGTATAGTCAGTTCTTTGGGAAAACCATTTCTAAAAGGCTTTTGGGAAAGTGGGCCTAGGTTTACAGTTGTGCTGTGTGTGGCGATGTAAGAAAAGGAAATAACTTTTAGATGAACGCTAGGACAGGCAGGTCTGGTGGGAAAATGCAAAGAAAAGAACCATCAGGGTCTTTCAGGTAGCTTCAGAGCATTGTAGTTTTAAATTTCTGCTTCCTGTCGGTGCCTACTGCATGCAGTGCTTCATGACCGACTCGCACCGTTCCAAGGTCATGGCTGCTTCTCCGGGGTGAGAAGGAGGTCACTGTGGCTCATGGAGTGAGGGAGAGGTGAAAGCGAGTGTTGTGTTGTGTCTCAGGGAGGTGTGTGTAGTCTGTCTCGCTCTAGCCCCGTCACTTGGCCTTTATGGTGCCCACCTTTCCTGAGAAGTACACTCTGCTTGTGTTTCTTTACGTGGTGTCCAGCACAGTCACGGGGGACAGCATTACCTGCTAGTTTTTTCTTCCACGTGACAGTCCCTCCCATGCTCCCTACAAGAAAATAATAATGGCTAGTTGGTTTGCTACCTAACGACCTGTTCTCCTTCATAAACTTATACGATTCTCCCTTCCTTTTTCTTTTCTATGCTTCAGTCAGTTTTTATTACTTCAGGCCCTCCAAACGTATTCTGATGACATCTTATCCTCCGAAACCAATATCAGAATCGATCCCACTGCTGGCCCAAGGCTCATAACACGCAGGAGGAATGTCTCTCATGCACCAGGGTCTGGAAGAGGTGACTCCGAGATGGCATTCCTCGATCCTGACTTGGAGAATGACGATTTCTTTGTCAGAAGGACTGGGGCTTTCCACGCCAATCCATGTGTTCTCCAGGCTTTTGAAGACTTCAGAAGGTTTTCTGAGCAAGATGGTCCTATAGAGCGAGATATAATTCTGCAATGCAGGGAAGGTGAACTTGTCCTTCCAGATCTAGAGAAAGATGACATGATCGTTCGCCGAATCCCAGCACAGAAGAAAGAGGTGCCCCTATCGGGGGCCCCGGATAGGTACCAACCAGTCCCGTTCCCTGAGCCCTGGACTCTGCCTCCGGAAATTCAAGCGAAATTTCTCTGCGTGCTTGAAAGGACGTGCCCATCCAAGGAAAAAGGCAATAGCTGTAGAGTGTTAGTTCCTTCGTATCGGCAGAAGAAAGACGATATGCTCACTCGCAAGATCCAGTCTTGGAGGCTGGGGACGCCTCTGCCTCCCCTCAGCTTCACCCCGGGGCCCTGCAGTGAGGCGGACTTGCGGAAGTGGGAGGCCATCCGGGAGGCCAGCAGGCTTAGGCACAAGAAACGGCTGATGGTGGAGAGGTCAGAGTGTGTTTCAGCAAGGAGTTTGCTTGTAATGGATGGTCTTGTGTAACTTCCCTTGTGTGAGAAAGTGGAATTTGTATGAGGATTGCCCAACTGCATGTCACAAGCCATTTGAAGCAGCCTCTAAAAATTTATTTTGCTTTGAGAAACCTTTGCACACGTTATGGAAAAAGTGAAATTCCATATTTGCACAGCTCTGAAGCAGGTCTTTGAGGCCAGTTTAAGAAGGTGTGCACACAATCCTTGCCTTTGGCCTTAAGGAAGACTGTGGTACTATTCCACAATATGGTGTTTCATGAAAATGTTTTCCGATTCCATTTATAGATTTTTATTCTCGTGTCCAGGTGTTTCTAAAACAGTCTGGTTGTAGTTTGGTTTTATGTGCTTTTCATTTTGGAGTGTGTGATTTTTGTGTAAAAATTTCCCTTAAAATGTGGCATTGCAAGTTTAATTTAACTTGATTTTGGTTTTTGTTTTTGACCTAGGTTTCTCGGACTATCAGTGTGTGACTTTGTAAATTTATCGTTTAAAGTTCAGTGCAAACTTTATTAAAATGCATGAATATTATTTGCTGTCTGCTAAATTTTACATGTCTGTAATTATGGACATTTTTATAATAATGAACACATTTATGCTCGTGTTATGCAACTTGATGTTGGATGAATGTTCAGTTGGTTGAACTTTGGGGTGGACAAATATGATTAGGTTGAATAAAATTTGTAGATGCAAATCTCACTTTTTATTAGTTCCTGGCAACAGAAAGCTTTATATTTTGGATTTTTTAGTTCAAGCTAAATCAGGAAACTCTTTATCTCGCTTAATGTGAATTCCTTGAGATGAGAGATCAATGAGAATTTGAGGCATGATCAAGAATGGGACTGGAGAAGCAACCTTTTGAGATTTGTCCATCTTTTGTTAGACTCTCCAAGTTAAAAATGTTGACTATTTAAAAAAAATAACACACTGGGAAAAACGGATTTTAATTTTTGGTTTTCTGATTTCTTAGACTCTTTCAAAAGATTTATGGTGCGAACGGGTAAGTTTTGTGGTTTGCAGTGAAAAGGAAATCTCTGTATATCGTCTGTCCTTTGTGTGATGTGTCACTGCACGTGTCTCCTGGCATGCCACTAAACGGGGATGCTCTGGGCTATGCATGAGATTTTGCAATGGGACACTTTCCTTAATTCAGCAACCTAATTCAGGCCACGTGTCCGAGCGCCCACTGCATGCACTGCTGTAGCACAACAATGGTGTTGTTCGATCAGAACGTCAACGTTCAGGTCTTGTTTCTTCCTTTTTCTTTTAAGAAGCTGATTAAAAGCGGCAAAAGCACTCACGCCTAGGGTCAGGTATATATATGCTGCTATTTGAATACGACATAGGCCTAAATGTTTATTTCTGGATGTTCAAAGCCATATAAATGTGCTTTAGAAAAATG
Source organism: Carollia perspicillata (assembly GCA_004027735.1). Classification (NCBI taxonomy): domain Eukaryota; kingdom Metazoa; phylum Chordata; class Mammalia; order Chiroptera; family Phyllostomidae; genus Carollia; species Carollia perspicillata. Next base: position 11,385 of record PVKM010017349.1, read on the forward strand.
TATGATGGAAAGAGGACATTAGCATTTACTCTGAGGTTGGAACACAGGCAGCTGGCATGATCCGCACACTCCTGCCTCATGGGGTGCTGTCTCAGTTTGGGCGGTGAATGCCATTAGTCTTCCTTCAGTAGCAGTTTCTCAAGGTCACTGTGTTATAGCGTCAAATTGGCCTGCCAAAATGGCAAAAGTTAAAATCCAAATGTTATTGCAAGGACTATATTTATAACGAATTCTTAATTATTGTCTACCTTATAGTTAAAATTTTTTAGTTACTGGGTAGACATTAATTATTCTACAAATAACTTTCTGGAAATATTTTCCATTTCCAGGATGACAGTGTTAAAAGTAAATACCACTTTTACTTTTACGATATACTGCGTAGAATAATTTGTTCCCAGTGAAAAGTAACCAGGTGGCTCCATATAAGTGTTTCCTGTCAAAGTGTTTGCAGCACTGTGAATCTAACTGTTCATATTTCTGAGCAAGAAGTAAACTGAAGTGTGTTAATATTTTAATCTCAATTTTTCATCAAGTATTTCAATTTTAAGGCCTAAGACTTAGTAGCTAACTGTCCTTCTCTATTCTCTAGAGGGGTTTATTTTAATCTCTAAGATTCTCTAATTTTGATAGCTTTGGATAATTTGATAGTGTAGAGATCTTAGAAGTTACTAAAATTGCTATTTAAAGCAATATAACCATTCTGGATGTCAAAAGTGTAACCGAACCTTGGGCGACCAATGGCAAGTACTTCTCAGTCACTGATTCTAAAAATGAGGCTCCCAGCATGCCGTGAGTGCGCCACACAAGGGCACGTCATTCCTCTCCAGCTCAAGAGCTTCTCCCTCAGTGGGGATGAGCGTGGTGACTTCAGCACGGTGCCTAAGCATCTGCTAACCTGGATTCATCATGGGAATGCCGTTTTTAGCTTGATGAGAAAACCTCTGTGGAGCTTCAAGCATTTTGAATGATAACTTGCAGAAGAATTTTCATTGGTAAATAAGACGTTAGAATGTAAACAGGTTGTTTTCTTAAAAGGGATGCAAATACCCTGAGTGTAAGGCACTTGACAGGGATGTACACATGTCCAGCTATTTCATTATAGGAGTACATTATATAATCAGGTTAAGAAGAAATAGAAACCAAATGCCAAGGCTCAGAAGGCTAAGGATTGTTCTGGGCTATCGCAGCAGCAAATGCCTCCTGTAGACTATTTCAAGATTGCTGCTTGCATAGTACAGTACTTGTTTTAAAAGCGATTTGGTGCCAAGGTAACAACACACATAAAGAAAGATTGTAAATTGAGACTGATAAATAATGCTTGCCTTGTCAAATAATAGAAAGAAACACGAATAGAGATGTGTCTTCACAAAACTCAAATGCCTTTTAGACCATTGGAATATCAAAATGTATTATTTGGTATTTTTTCTGTATTCTGTCAGTTGCCACTATTTGTCTTAAATTAATTTGCATTGAAAACAAAAAATTTCAATTGCATATAGGCTTCTAATCTGGAACTTCTTTCATGTTTATAAAGGTGCTTGTAAGTGTTTATAAATGTAAAAGAACTGACACTTCTGGGTGACATTTCTCTGGACATAATGTATCTTGTCACGCTTGGAATACTTACCTAGAAAATCACTTTTGTTCAACGTCCTGTGGTTGAACGATAATGAATACTTTCATTTTGGTAAGGACCTGGCTAAAGAGAAATGGGTATTATCTTTTGAAGTCTTGGATTATTAATTTCTGGCTTGCTTTTTATTTGGCATTTAACCCCGTCACTTTGTTTATTTTTGATAAGATGCTTTGTGTGTGGCAGTCTTTTCTCACATGTGTGCTTTCGTGTTGCATGGACTTATGTCTGTATGGCTTCATGATATTCGAAAATTTGGTCATCATGCTTCTTGGCGGGAGCTCTGATGACAGAAATTGGTAAGGGCATACAGATATAATTTTGTAATATGATTAAGCCATTGAATCTGCTGCCAAGTATCAACAGGAAATGAATATTGATTCAAGGTGAAGTTGTAATCAAAGGCAGCTAAGATACGTATATCTCACCTGTGGGTTTTGGCTAAAACTGTCTTCAGGACTATAAGGATGCATAAGACAACAAAAAGAAAAGGAAAATAAAATCGATGTGAGTTACTTTCCGGGAATTTTGCCCTCAGGAGACATCGGGCAATGTCGGCAGACGTTTTTTATCGCCACACCGGGCAGGCTGTTGAGCAGACAGGGGTCGCACTGGCATCTAGTGCCCTTACAGCCGGGGAGGCTGCTGACTGCCGTTCGGAGTGCAGGACGGCTCCCGGCCACACATAATTTTCTGGCCCCACAATGTCAACAGAACTGCTAGCTTATCTAGAAACCCTGACTTAGGCTAGAAACCTGTAAATGAAAAGTCTCTTTTACATTGTTTATCATTCTTGTTTATGGTAGTTCTAAAGCCTTGAACTCAGGTTTTATTATTGATTACTCTCCAGAGAGTAATTATTGATTACTCTTCTACAACACCTAATGGAGGTACAAAGGGTGGGTCAAAAGTACATTTACAGTTGTTCACATAGAAAAGAATATAATAATTAATAAGCAATACTACAAGGATAAGCTGTGTTTTGCATACTTACAACTGTAAACCTATTTTTGCCCCACCCTGTATCTGAAGGTGCATTAATAAATATGTTTGTGTCTTCCTCTGAAGGTCAGGGCCCCCTAACTTTGTCATGGAATTTCTGTTTGCCCCATAAGGTTATCAGTGGTTTTTATATTAAGGAAATTTTGCTACGCCTTGGTCCTTTTTAATCCTGTACTCCTTAGATAGTTATCTACAAATGTTCTAAAATTGAGCATCATAAAACCAGTCTAGAAGTTCCAGGGGAGTAGCAGTTGATTAGCATCATGGGAAAAGAGCGTAAGATTTTAGTAATACTGTTTAATAATCTATACCTTCTTTCCCCTTCTTTCTTTCTTGACTCTAAGTGCTATTTAAAATTTTCTATTCAGCTGAAAATGCAACGCATTAGACCTGTTTTCTTTTTTTAAGTCCAAGTGTAATTCTAAATTGAAGCCTTTCCAAAGACAAAGGTGACAAATTTGTATTGAGTTGTAAGAATTGTGATTGGCTAGTGAATAGCAATTCATTCTACGAGATGTATTAGAGCTGCGTAGTCTTTTGTAGTTTTCCCGAAGAGTTTTCGGGGGACTGTCTCTGGTGCCCGTCTCATTTTCTGCGAGGTGGACGGACGGGTGTAGGTGTCGTACACGTTTCAGAAACACCGAGAAAGAGAAACAGACGCTGCAGCTTTCCCGAGGGCGGCCCGCTGTGAGTGGCAGAACCAGGCTGAGAGTTCTGTGTAATGAGATAATCCAGTAGGCTGCTTGGCACGCGGTGAGCCCTCAGAAGTTTATTGTGCTGTTAACTCTGATAAGGAAAGAAAGAATTCTTCACGATCTGGCTGAAACACTCCTGCACTCCAGAAGTTCTAGATCGTATCAGTGTGGCCTGGGGTGACCTCTCTCATTTGAAACTGCTTTGGGAGTTAGTTTTCAGAAGAGCCCACACAGTTACATTTGCCTTGGTAAGACTAGTTGGTGCATAGCACCAGGTGACTATTGAAACGCAGTTGTCATAACCTGGCCCTCGTCTCCTGAGGCTGTCTTCCTTGCTCAGCAGGGGAGGATCCCGGGGTCAGAGAACTGAAGTGATGTTAGGTTGGGGGTGAAAACTGGCGCCACCGCTGCCAGACCGGGAGCCCTCACTGCCTGCCTCCCTCCTCTCGGTCTGCCTTGGCCTCTACAGGAAGCGCTCGGGCTTGAGTTGGTAACTTTATGCAGCACCGGGAACCGCAGAGCTCACATTGCTGCCTTATGCCTGGACTTGTCTGTCTGCTCCGCACGGTGCTTGCCTCACTTTGTTCACGTGGGCACCGCCTGTGTACCAGCCTCCGTGATGTGAGCTCTCCGAGGACCACGCAGCCTCTGCCTGCGATGAGCGTGTGTTCTGAAAAGACACAAGTTAAGGTTTTGTGGTGCAGGAGGAGGAGGGCTTAGAGAGCACTCGTGGACATGTCTAGGCCAGTGGGGACCATCCAGCCTTCCCCTCCCAAAAGATTATTATAATATTTACATTGCATTTTTGCTCTGGAATGTATCTAACCGCATGTTTTAACTATCCAGATTCCCCTCGAGCCCTGCTCTTCCTCGCCTCTTTCTAGTGAGTCTATTACAGTATTAGCTGATATAGCCTTATTCTTTGCAGTTACAAGTGAAGTTATATCCTCAAATTCACATACATCAGTTTTATATAGTCATACCCAGTTAAGTAATATTACATTAATAGATCAACATGTAATTTCATATCTAAATTCATATATTTCCTATATATAATCTTCTGGTAGTCCTTAATAAACCCTATAAAGCTTTCTTTGTAAAACTTTGGGAGTCACAAATTCTCACAAGAAATTAGAGACATTTCAAGTTTATTTTGCTTGATTAAGTGGGATAAAACATTCTTCATTCTTACCACGGATGTTAAATGAATGTGTCCTCCAAGCAACGTGTGAACCTGTGAGGGAGCTAGGTCAGGGTGCACGCTTGTGCACGCGCCGTACACACCCACACTGAGCTTTAAATGCCACGAGGACGGTAGAGCTACATACAGCACTAGAGGAGCCGGGAGAAGGGGGAGACCGCTTTCCACGTGGAGCAGCTGGGAAGACTGTATCAAAAGGGCAGAATATCATCTAGATCATTAATAGGTTTAGGAGCACCTACCATGGGCTGGGTACTCTTTGAGGCACAGATTGTAGCGGCAAACCACCCAGACAGAACTGCTTTGTAATGTTATAGGACAGGTCAGGTGATGTCTATATGAACGTACGTTTCAGATGGCGACATATGCTGTGGAGAAGGAGAGTGAGGAAAACGGTGAGCCAGGGGTGAGGGGCATTTGCTATTTTTTGTAGCATGGTCAGGGAAGGAAATGCTGAGGTAACGTTTAAGCAGGTGACTGGGAGTGAGAGACTAGGCCCTGTGGATATTTGGGTGAAGAGCTCTTATTTGAGCATGAACAAGGAAGGCAGTGGTAGGCTGTAGCCGAGAGCAAGCAGGGGAGAGCGTTTCAGGAGATGAGTGGAGAGAAGTAGGCAGGGACCAGGTCATGGTTGGACCTTCTAGGTCTTGGTCGGGCCTGTGTTTAACCTGAGTGAGATGGGAAAGAACTGGTGGGTGTTCGGTAGATGCATACCATGATCTGATTGCAGTTTTGAAAAGAATACACTGTTGGTCAGGAAGAGGTGGAAGACTAATTATCGTGGTAATAATAGTAATACATACAAGAGCTAGGAGGGCCTGGACCAGGACGGTGACGGTGCAGGTGGTGAGAAGTGGTTGTATCGTAGATATATTTAGAAGGCAGAGCGACAGGATTTGCTGATGGGATCAGTGGCCATATATGTGTGAGAGAAAGAGAGGAGTCCGGGATGGCTCCGAGATTCCTGGCCTGCAGCCTGCAACGCTGGAGCTGACTTTTACTGAGATGAGGAAGATGGGAGGTGAGCAGGGTGTGGGATGGACAATCATCTTTTTGGTCTGTGGCAAGTTAACTTTGTGTTGCCTGTTAGACAACACAAGTGGAAGTTGCATATACCCACCCGGAGGTCAGTCTAGCAGGATTCCAAGGACAGAGGGGCACTTAAGAAGGCACATATATACTGATGAAGGGCTTTTGAGAGGAGGGAACGGTTCGGGAAAGAGCTGCACTGCATCTGGAGGCTGGGTGATAACGGAAGAAGCTTTTTAAAAGTCTAAGTAAGAGTTGACTGTGCTCTGATCTAGGGTGTTGGCAGTAGAAATGGAAAAAAAAAAGACACTGAGTAAGAGGACTTGATAACTAATTGAAAGTAGGAAGGAGGGAGAGGCAAAGGTGAAAAATGGTTCTTTGGTTTCAAATGTGGATGGTCGGAGGGCAGGTTACACCACTCACAGCTACAGGAGGAAAAGCGAGTTTGGGGGCAGGACTGAGTTTGGCTACATCAACAATAGCTTTATGTTTTGTGAGTTACTGTTTACAAAATCCTATTTGATATTCTTTCAATTGGTCCTTTTACAATTTAGGTGCTTAGGGATATCCATGCAGAGATGTTAATCTAATGAGCAATTGTAATTGAATTAAAGGAGGAAACTTGCCCTAGTCCATAGATTCGGGGAGCCATTTGCATAGAGGTCATAATTGAATTTGTGAGCTAGCCAAGGGCAAGCATGTTATAAAAGAAATGTAGTGATGGTGCCCTGACTGGTGTAGCTCAGTGGATTGAGTGCCAGACTGCAAACCGAAGGGTCTTGGGTTTGATTCTCAGTCAGGCTCATGCCTGGGTTGCGGGCCAGGTCCCCAGTAGGGGGCATGCAAGAGGCAACCAGACATTAACGTTTCTCTCCCTCTCTTTCTCTCTCCCTTCTCCTCTCTCTAAAAATAAACAAATAAAATATTTAAAAAAAAAGACATGTAATGATGGCAAAATCTTGGGGAAGGCTAAGTTTAGGGGCCCAAGAAGGAGGTATAGAGTTATTTAAAATGCAATAAAATCACAAATATATTATGAAAGATTTGTAGGAAAGGGCATTTTGGGCATCCCACCTTTAAAAGCTCTGTCTCTGTCTCTTCACTCATTCCTACCTGCTCTTCAGTATTCAGGTCTGACTCCCTCTCTTTTTTCCCTCAGTCTCACCGTCTCCAGGGCAGCGTACCCCACCTCTTCCTAGGTGCCCGCACGTAGTACACATGGGCATCGTGTCCAACACCCTACCCTGCTCATTGGTTTCTCCTCTCGATTGAGTCCCAGAGAGCTGACTGACCCTCAGTCCACCCTCATGGCAGGGGTCATGCGTGTAAGACATGGAAGCTGCCTCACTAAAGAAGAGAACTATAGAGGTTCTATTACAACTGGGTACTAGAAGCCACCTGTGGTGTGGTGCTTTGAGAACAAGTCCAGTGCAGCGGTGGGCAGATCTTATAAAATCCTTGAGAAAAAGCAGCACATTTACTCACGGTATTGAACTTGAGGAGAAAATATCAGGTAATCATTAAATTATTTAATAAGTGCCCAGAAAAGGCAGCCAAACCTTACAAGATTATCTTGGGGAGAGATAGAAAAATAAAGACACATGATTCTAGGGACTAATAATTTTCATTTTTTTCTGAAATCACTCTTGGATGCATAGAGCACTGTGGATAGGAACATTGGCTTGTTCTTATCGACTTGGGCAGGTTTCCTTTAGCCATTTTGTGAAAAAACTCACACTTGAGTTGGTGCAAGGCTCTTGTTTCTGCGTTTTGGAAAAACACCATTTATCTCTGTAGTGCTATTTCTGTGATCTTATCACTAAAGCGTCTAGGTAGTACGGCAGAAATTTAGATGGAATTTCCAGGTATAAGCCCAACCTTCCAGTTTTGACCTTAAATCCGGTCATGTGAACCTTGCTTACCAAGGGCGTTTTCGTTACAGGAGTAAGTCCCTGAGTGATGTCAGCGCAGAGGATGTTCAGAACTGGCGTCAGCTGCGCTACGAGGAGATGCAGAAAATAAAATCACAACTAAAGGAACAAGATCAGAAGTGGCAGGATGTGAGTATGCTTTATATTGGGAGATGGAAAGATGGGGGACATGTATTTGTTTGACTTCTCTGCTTCCCTGAAAAGAAAGTCAGCATACTCAAGAGAGAATTTCCCTTGCTATTCAAGCAGAACTCAGTTTTGTAGAAAATGTGATCACCTTCCTTTAAAAAAAGATTTGAAACCTTTTTAGTGGATTGCTGTTGTGTATTTTAAGATCCATTGTGAAAATTCAGTAAGATGTTGACCTTCTAATATTCTCGAGTTCTTGAGTGTGAGAAGCTGCTTCCTTGCAGGTCTGCTAACTTGTTGACTTGCTTTGGTGGGTGAGTTCGGGGCAGGACTCTTACCGCGGCTTGTGGACGGAGGGAACTTGGCTTAGGGACTGGGAGAGCAGAGGGTCAGGGGCTCCAGCCCTGAGTCTTTCTTGGCATCAGCGAGGAGGGAGGAACGGGTCCCTAGAGTTAATAGAGGAGGTTTTATAAGAAGTATGAACTACAAGTCAGGGTAATATTTTGGTTGAAAGAGTAATTATATAAAATGAATTGAAATTAGGTGTTTTCACAGAGCTGTCATATGTCAAGATTTCTCTATGAATATTGACTTAATCTGTAGCTAGGTCCCTACAGAGAAAAAGCTTGACCTATTTTGAAAGGGATAATTGTTATAAACCAAAGAGTGTAAAGAAATGCAATAAACTATACAGAGCAAACCCAAAGAACTTTGAGGACATGTTTATGGTAATAGCATTGAGTGGTAGCATGAACAAAAGGGCCAGGGAAGAGTAAATCTTAATTTTCAGAGGAATTAAAGTCTAAATAATGAAGAAGAAACCCCTGTTGTGGCTACATTTCAAAATTCAAGTGGCTGTTTTATTTGGGAAGTCAATTTAATTGTCAGGAAACAGTAATTCAATGTCACTTTGCCAGAATACATGGTTACAGTTTGAGTGTGAAAATAATTAAGTATTGAGGAGTTATCCATTAGGTTGAGTCAGATAAAAATTCATTCTTGTTATCCTATGGGATGAAATGCACACTGCTTTTGTTCTTTCTGAAAATTGTGCATATTGGTTTCAGGCTGTTTTTAAAGCAGAATGGCTTGGTCTGCCCCCAAAGGGCATAAATCAAATTTAGTTTCACAGGACCTGGGGGTGAGATTCCCTTTAGTCTGAGATATTGGATCGAGTTCTACTTGGGCTGGAATGACACTAGTGGTTTTTAGTATGGGATTTCTCTGTTTTGGAGACATCGGAAAACGTTGTACCATTCAAAATGCCTTAAACCCCTGGGTGTTAGCACCAGCTTAGACTGCGAGGGCTAATTTAAAGCCAAGTTAGGTTGGTTGTCCTGAGTTCACCCTGCTAGGTGAGACTTACGTTCCTAGAAATAGGGGAAACAGGTGTCCACGTGTTCCTGTGTGATCTTCCTTATTGCCCCGTCCTTATGCGAAGTTTACCCTCTTTGAAGTCATGTACTTGAGTCTGCCCCCCTCCCCCTGTAAAGCCTTCCCAAACCCCTGCCCGAGGTGCGATCTCCTTTGGACCCCTACTCTCTCAGCAATCTTATCTCACTCATGGCTGAACCCTCAGTTACAGGTGTGTCTTTCCTTCTACACAGGGAGTTCCTGGAAAGGGGGAGAGTGCATCTGGTTATCTGCATGTGAGCAGTCCCCCCACCTCAAAGAGGGACTGAGCTCAGGGTCTGTTAAATGGAAGACCCGGTGTGCACCCACGCTTCACCATTTTGCAATCATATTTCTTTTCCAGTTTCACTAGTGAAAAAGTGTCATTTCATGTAACAGCTAGATTATGGGAGTGGGATGAAAATGAACTTGAAACAGTTCCTGATCTTTCTGACCTGGTACCTAATTACAAGCATTTAGCCTTCTTTGTGAAATGGGCAGGGAGGTAGGAAAACAAAAATGGGGCCTATCTTATTAGGTCAGGTTTTTTAGGCAGACACATGAGATAAAGCCTTGGTACAGAAACGCTGGCTATAAAAAGCAAAATTAGGGCACCTTGGCATCAAGTGGGAGTGAATAGTTTCAGCTATGTAATGGGATACTCTGGTGCACTCTCACTGCCAGAAAGGGTGTGTAGAAATTCAGGTATGCCTGTGTGATGTGATTTTCTTCTGTCAGGACCTTGCAAAATGGAAAGATCGTCGAAAAAGCTACACTTCAGATTTGCAGAAGAAAAAAGAAGAAAGGGAAGAAATTGAAAAGCAGGCGCTTGAGAAATCTGACAGAAGCTCTAAGACGTTTAAGGAAATGCTGCAGGACAGGTAATGAGGCTGAATGGATCTCGCGGTCGCAGAGGCCAGTGTGAGAAAAAGAAATTTCGTGGATGTGTAGGGGAATTTAAGTGTGCACCAAATACTGAGCTGTCACCAAGTGTGCAGTAAAACCTTCAGCATTTTACTTCTCGGTGAAAGAGCACAGTATTGCTATGATAAATAATGACTTGGATTAGCAAAACAAATGCATGCTAAAGAGATATGCATTATTTCTTCATTTGACATTGAATATTCACAGGCAGGATTGGGTGGTGTTGGCTATATTTGGTGTAGAGGACAAACTGTTTTTTCTCCTTTTTAAGTGAATTTAGGAATGGAATTGTCAAATAAAGCCAGCTCTCATTCTAAATTGTGTAAGATATAACGAAGTCCTTTTTCATGTTTTAGTGGTATAATTAAAATTGTATTTTAAAGGAAGACCATACAAAAATAAATTGCAAGGGTTTATCTTTTGCAATGCAACTTAACAGAATAAAAGGTCAAATTAAAATGTCCTGTGGAGCGGTTACTGTGTGAAACCTTGGGCCATGAACAGGTGAGGGAGGTGGCAAATACGCTTTAAGGAAAATATCAGAAAGGAAATGTGCTGTCAGGTGAAGTGCAACAAAGCTCCTTTGTGTCCTGGAAGCCAATGGTAAACACAGTTTCACTCACTTAAATGCAGCCCAGTTAGCTTGAGACTTACTCCTTCCGAAATGCTCGAGATGAGACTGTTTCATCGGCTTCTCCCTAAGTACGAATGGTGACTTTTAATCTGTAATAATTGTCTGTGCAAATTCTATGAAACTGAATGAAGCCATATAAAAACTTGATCTTAATGGACGTCTGTGTGTTTTGTAGTCTTTTACTTTGACTAAATTATTATCAATCATATACAGTAAATACAATCTGACAAGGAATCTGCATCCCTGCAGGGGTCAAACTGGTTGTCAGATAATCAGTAATAGGTCAGTTTTGCAAGAGTTATAAACTTGTGGATAAATTTGCTGAGTAACTCCTTATTAAAATTTCTGAGTTTTCTTATTAAAATATCTTTACTACTTAAAAAATATCCCTGTGAAGTATTTGAGAGCCTCTCTAAAAAAAAAAAAACCAACCTCTTATAATATTTCTTAGTGTGGCAAAAAAAATTTACAAGCATCTGTCCTCATACTCTGTTACTATTGTATTGCCTATTGTGTGTAGTTGGTAGTCTTTTGAGTCCCAGTCCATTTTATATGTTAATTACCAAAATAAGATCTGTCACTCCACCTTCGTGTGACAAATGCATAACTTTGCGGTCATGGTGTGTTTCTGCCAAGGGAATCGCGAAATCAAACGTCTACAGTTACATCGAGGAGCAGGATGTATTCTGATGACGATGTATTGAGTGAAGACAAGCTTCCCCCGGCACTAACAATGTCAGAAGCAAGCCCCCAGAGTGAGAGAGTCGAAGAGAAGCGAACGACCTTTCCTACAGAAATTCCTAAGCAAGATTCTACGACTCTGGTGCAGAGAGAGGACACTCCAACAGCTGACGTGCAGCGTCCTCCGACGACAAGCCCCGTGGAAGAGCAGCGCCCAGCGCCTTTGTCTTCTCCGCGTTCACTGAGCACGCACTTGGAGTCGACTCGCATTTCAGCTTCTCTCCCCAGAAGTTACCAGAAAACTGATACAGCCAGGTTGACATCTGTGGTCACACCAAGACCTTTTGGCTCTCAGTCAAGGGGAATCTCATCGCTCCCGAGATCCTACACGGTAAAAAAAAAGTGTTCTCAGTTCATTGACTTTCTTCTCAAGAGCAGACTGTTGGTGTACTTGTGCAGAAGTTTGAGTTATGTGCACTTGGTATGTAAACTGTTCATAACACATAACACAATGTTAAGTGTAGCCAATATAGGGTCAGTAGACATTGAATGCTTAAAATGTAGCAATGATGCAGAGCTGAATAAGTTTTAAATTCCGTGAGAGTAGAGCTAATAATACATTTTGAAGAATGAATAAGCTACTGTCCAAGGCAGAGCATTATTTTTTAGCATCGAATTTTCTCAAATATAGTTTTTATGAAGTATTAGGTTGAACTATATGAATTTATCAGTAGTCAGTTCTCTTAGATTTATAAACAGCAATTTCATGTGGTGTAACCTAAACCTTTTTAGGTTCTTATGTACAATTTTCTATTTTTTCTCACTTCCCACTTCATTAGAACTTGGTATGTTTGAATGTAGTTATTAAAATGTATCTCATGTTCAAAAATTACATATATTTCTATTTCTATTGGTATTAAAAATACACGGAATATAGAATCATATGCCCTGAGAAAATGAAGCAGTACCACCAACCTAAAAGTGGGTATATTCATTTGAATTATGTTAAAGAAACAATACAGTCTTAAGATCAATGTTCAAATGAATCTAAAAGAGAAAAAAATTAAAACAGTTGAAGTGAGGGTTGTCTAAACTAGCCAGGGAACTCCTGACCATTATCTTAAGTAAAATATAGGCATATTTGAAAACATAAAAGTTAAATTTATATGACAGACTTTTAACATAGTCAAAAGATAGTTTATACACTTGGAAAAATATTGGTAAAACATATTATAGATATAGAGTCAATGTCCTAAAGATTTAAAATGTTCCTACACATCATTAAGGAAAAGATATATAGTAGAAAAATGGGCATAGAAATGAGCAGCCCGTTCAGGGGAGAGAGAATTTCAATGGTTGATAACATAAAGCACCCAGGTGCATGTTCAGCCTCATTAGAATGAGAACAAGGTGTACAACCTTTCACCCATCAGATTCAAAATGCCTAGAGTCGACAAGGATGCGGAGAAACAGACATTCTTGTACAGGGTCCGGCAGAAGTAACGCCTGCTGGAGTGTGGTTGGCGGGTATGTGAACGGCTCGCATGAGATGGACAGCAATTTGAACATTTCATCTAACATGTCATATGGCGTGCTTGAGTATGATATTGCTATGTTACAGGATTACACGCTTATGATTTTGTAATAAAAGACTTTGTAATAAAAAAGGAACATTATTTGTGCCGGACCCTGTATGTTACTTTGGGAGTGTATTGCTATAATTAAAAAAAAAAAAAAAATATATATATATATATATATCCCTTTTGTTCTAGCAAATCTACTTTTGGGAATCTGTGCCATAAAAATAAACATTCTGATTACAAAGATGTGTGGGTATGTGTTGCAATATTTTTGGAAGTTACAGAAAACTTTAGACAACACTCAGTGCATATCACAAGAGTAAATTACAGATACCTGTACTATAGAGTATTCAACAATGCACTATAGAGTATTCAACAAGGAAAAAGAGCAGAGTCGTATCTGTTGACCCGGCCTAATGTAAATGAGCAACGCAGGCTTCAGAGGTCTGTTTATAACAGGAACACTTTTGTGAAAACAACTGCTCCCCTTCCTATGTATGTGTACATCTGTTGGTGTGAAAGGATGTACTCCAAGCTTTCCTGTGGGACGTATGTGCTATTTTTATAGTTTTAAAATATTAATGTATACATTTTAAAGCAGAAATATAACAATACCAAGTTTAAAACGACGTTTCCTATTTAGATGGATGACGTTTGGAAGTATAACGGAGACGCGGACGGCATTAAGAGAACTCAGTACAGTTCGGTCAGCACCTCTGTGCAAAAGTCTGACCCAAGCCAGCTCGCTTCCAGCTCCTTCAGTGACAGAGAGACCTTGACGTCGGGAGAGGGTGTGATGAGGTTGCCCTCTCCTGCACCGCCCTTCTCATCTCTTTCCCAGGACCAGGCCACCACTTCTAATGCCACATCATCCTCAACATCTGGCCCCGATTTCATGTCTGAGCTTGGAGAAGGGAGAAGCTCACCACAGACGGAGGTCTCCAGACCAAAGGTGAGAATGGAAAGCTGTTTAACCACCTGTTCTCAGAAACATAAGTATTTAAACTGGAACCCATATTTCTAACCCGTGTTTGTGTGCGGTATAGTCGGTGACGTGGGCTGATTATGTGGAATACGAGGATTGCATTTCATTTTGGACGGCTCTTGGAGGAAGTAGGTCTCTTTCGATGCTGAGTTTGTGGATCCAGAGGACCCTGGGAGATGGGTGCATTGAGACCATTGGCCAGTGTCCTCGGGGCTTAGCTGGGTTTTCCTCCTCTTGCCCATTTCTGCAGCCGTAGCCTACACACACTAGTGCACAGCAGTCCCGGACTCAGGTGTGGGCATTGCTCAGGAGGCTTTAGACGCGGATTTAATGGGAAAATGGGTAATAAAGGCCCCTTCTCAGGGGAATGAACTGACCACAAAGAAAAATCGGTACACACACAAGGTGCAGGCCTCTAGGGACGTGGCATTTATCTCTCTGTCATATTAACCTTTTAGTGACTTTCAGCACTAATTTGTACTTTAGAAAGTCTAGAGTTTTGTACCACTCCTTGTCTCTTGATGGGAATATCGAGGGTTAGTTACAGCATGACAGTTGTGTACCTTAGCATTTGGAGTCTAAACAAAATACACCATCCAGTGAAGAATGACTGGAAGGAAGTATTCGTAGTTTTTCTTATTTAAAAGCCCCAAAGATGACTTAACAGAATTAATAAGTAATGAATGTTCTTTTAGTGTGTTTTACATGTAGGCTAAAGAGTTGTTGATTGTCTAGAATCTAGATCAAGCTTTTCTCTTTTAGAAAAAACCCTTGTAAGACAATAGGATATAGGAGTCCCTTAGCAA
>PVKM010017350.1:0-26017 GCA_004027735.1 Carollia perspicillata
AGGGGTTATAGTTATTTTGTCTGCTGTTGTCTACCATATGGGCCACAGCTTATTGATATTTCATTTATATGAGAAATACATACTCTCATCTAAGACCATAAAATCATCAGGATGGTGTCGAGATCAGAAAACAAAACTTTCTTTCAAAAGCTGCAAAAACATAAAAAACTTAGGGTTAAATTAAAAGTTGAAAATGTCTATGAAACAATTATAAAACATCTCAGAGAGAAATAAAAAAAATTTATAAAGATGAAAAATATAACCTCATCATACATTGAAAGAATGAATATGGTTAAGATAATCTATAAATTCAATATAATGCTTATTATAATAAGAATAGTTTTTTTCAAAAAGTTGATGACTTGATTTAAAAGATGGGTATGTATGAACTTATGACAAAAACTAACTTCTGAATTAAAGAACAAATCTAGAGAAGTTATACTATTGGACTTTATAACTTAATATCAAGAAAGTGTTTTATTGGAAACAAGGAAGAAAGGAAGGGCAGGAGGGAGAGAAATCAATCAATAGAACAATTGATCAGTCAAAAATAGAACCACAGTGATATAATTAGTTTATTTTGCAAAATGAATCTGAAGCAATTCAATAGGAAAATGAAAATATTTTCAACAAATGGCAATGAAGTAAGTAGATATTTATGTAGGAAAAATTGTCATTGACTTCTACTTCATACCATACACAAAACATTAATTTTAGATCATTGATCTTCATGTAAAAGTTAAAGCTATGAAGCTTCTAAAAGAAAAAATGATAGAAGCTATTTTAGATATAGGCAGAGGCTTTTATGTATTTGAAAAGGCAAAGAAAGTATTATACATAGAAGAAAAAAGATAATTCAGATTAATCAAATTGAAAATATTTCCTCACTATGACACCATTAAGAAAATAGATAAGCATGAAGGAAAACAAAACATAAGCCAACATCTATCTGACAAAAGACTTAAAAGTAGAATATATGTAGAGCAACCTTAATTCAATAATATGAAAACAACAAAATTCTAAAAATAATGTACAAATTACTGAAACCAATATTCATTAAGGATGATAAGTAAAAGCAAATAAAAATTCCTTGCTATAATTTATCATCAGGGTAAAGCAAAGTAAAACTAAAAATGGATACTCCAAAGTGTCTAAATTAAAAAGAAGTTGTTTAAAATAAAAGTAATTAAAATTCTTACACATTAATGATAGAAAGATGAGTTGGTTGACAGGCAAAAATGTAAAACAATGATAAACAGTTTGGAAGTTACTTTTATTAATTTTTATTTTTTATTATATTTCCCCATTACCATGTACCCCCATACCCCCAAGCATTATTTCTCTTTTTTCACCTTTTTTCTTGACCCCTCCACCCTCACCCCCATCCCCCAGCTGTCTTACTTTTAAAATTAAATATGTATCTACGGTCAGCAATTTACTCCTAGGAATATAAGCAAGTGAATTGAAAGCATTTGTCTACAAAGAGCACTTACAAGAATATTTATAACAATCTCATTCACAGTAACTAAGACCTAGATGCAAGCCAAAAGTCTGCCAACATGAAATTATAAAAATAACTAGTAATATGTATATATACTGGGTTATTTTTCAGCAATAAGAAGGATCAAACAACTGATACACAAGAATATCTCAGAAAAAAATTGCTGAACAAAAAAGCTAGATTAAAAAGCCAAGTATATTGTCAGATTGCCCTTATGTGAGTTATCAAATAGTCAAAAAATTCAGAAAAGTGGTAGTTTCCAGGAATAGCATTGATCGAAAAGGGAAATGGACAAATTGTCTGACATAATGAACATATTCTAAATCTTAAATGAGTATGTGTGGGTTAAAAAGTATGTATACATGTAAAAACCCACCAATGTACATTTAAGATTTATTTTATGTAAAACTTTAGCAAAAAAAGACTGTTAATTAATTTAACATTAGTAGTTTTGCATTCTGCAGTTATTTGGTTAGTAATTCTGAAACATATTTCTGTGTATGAGAGTCTTAAGCTAATTAGTGAATATGTTATGTATTGAGCATCTAGTTTTTTCACTGTCGGAGAAGGGGTTTACAAATATGAATAGGAAATAACTATAAATTTACTACCTATAGATTGGAGGTATGAGAGAGAATTCATAAGTAAACAGAGAAACATAAATATACCTATATATGTATATGCATGTACTTATTACACATACTGTACTACACTATATTAGAATGTGCCCAGTGGTATCACATAATTGGATGAGATTACATATACTCACATGAAACTTATTCATGTCTGTATATATATCTGTCTCTATGCACAGATATCAAAATATATCTGTGTATGCATATATGTTTACATATATTTATGTATATAGATACATACACATGTAATTCCTAAGTCTGCCCATTGATATTTGGGCAGTTTTTTCACCCAGATCTTCACTTGATCTTAGCCAAAAGGCTCAGTGGTGATCACCCAGATCTTGATATCCAAATATCATTCTTTTCTTAAAGGACATATGGCTTTTTAGAGAAAAGACAAATGTCAAGCCTGAGGAAGGGAAAATGTAAGATAAACCAGAAAAAATATTTATGCATTAAATTATAATACTCAAAGAAAAAATAGAATTTATCAAATGGATATAAAAGGATCTACCTGAAAATAACTTCCATTGGCTAAATGAAAAATTGAGTATTAAAATAAATAATGAAGTTAATGGATTACAATTCATTGAACAATAATAATTGATGCTTTATATAAATACATACTGAATTGAAAATAGGCAAGTGCTAGGGGAAGCACAAATGGAAAGCTCTTTATTATATCAGAATATCAGCTAACATATATGAAAGTATGGGTAGAGTTATAAAATTGTCAGTGGTTACTAGAACTAATAGGTGAATGATTTATGAAATATGACATGTACATAGTCTCAAAATAGCTCTCCAAAATTACTTAAATTCAAAGAGACAAAATGATAAGTTTTCATCGAAATAACATTACCAATATGGGAAAAAAATTAAAATAAAATAGCCCAGGAAATGATGTACTGAGGACACTGTATGTTACCTCTGTTATATTACTTTTTAAAAAAGGATTTTATTTATTTATCTTTAGAGGGTAAGGGAAGGAGAGAGGAAGAAGAATATCAATGTGTGGTTGCCTCTTGTGCATCCCCTGCTGGGAACTAGCCTGCAACCCAGGCATGTGTCCTGACTGGGAATTGAACTGCTGTTGTTTGGTTCACAGGCCCCCGCTCAATCCACTGAGCTACACCAGCCAGGCTGTTATATTACTTTTAAAGATACATAAAACCTGAATTTATATCAAATGACATCAGATAAGCCAAAATTGACATGCATTTTACAGAATGACTTCCCTGTGATCTGCAAAATGTCAAGGTCCAGAAAGAACAAAAAGGGATAAATAACTGTTCCAGAATAAAGAGAATCACAACTAAATTCAGAATTGATTCTTAGAATTGATTCTGACCAGGGAGATGGGAGTGAATTAGCAGTGAAGGATTTTATTGGGGCTATTGAAAATGTGAACATGGGCTAAGAGTTAGATAATAGTATTCGATTTCAATCATTTTACTGTGACAGTGTAAGGAATAACATTGTTTTAGAAAATGCACAATGCAATACTTAAGGGTCAATAGCCATAATATTTAAAAATTTATCTCAAATGGTTTACAAAAAGAAATTCATAGATAGAGATAATGTAACATATCATAGTAATGCATGTAATATAGATAAATAAATATAAAGAGGAAATATGAATTCAAATATAGCAAAATATAAACATTTTGTAACAACAAAATGTACTGGAGTTTCTAGTCATATTTTAAATTTTTCTGTAAGATTTAAACAATATTAAAATAAAAAGTTCAAATTTTATATTAATTCTCCTTGGTGACTACCACACACACTCATATTTGGTAGAATGAAACAGACAAATAACGACCACGTGACCATATTGAAAGCTTCTGAGGAGGCAGAGCAACAAGACAGCCATCATTGGGACTGCTAGCAATGCAAAATGGTAAATCTACTTTGAAAAATAATTTGGCAGTTTATTATAAGTTAAACATACACATACTATATGAACCAGCACTCAAGTATATATCAAGTGAATGGAAGACTGTGTTCACACAAAAACCTAAATGCAGATGTTTATAGTGCATGTTTACAACTTTTTTAATGTTCACCAAAACCTGGAAACAACCAACATGATTTTCAACAGAGCAACTGATAACAAATTCTGGTAATAACCATACAGTGATAAATTGCTCAGCAATTAAAAGTAATAGATTATTGATTAACACATATTGATGAAACTTAACTAACTGTATTTTGCTATGTGGGAGAAACCAGACAGAAAAGATTACATGATTCAATTTATATTTAGGAAAAGGCAGAACTTTAGGGACAGAAAGCAAATCAGTGGTTGCCAGGAAGTTGAGGGATGGAGTATTTTAATGGGGCATTCCAGAGAATCTTTAGGATGATATCATTTTCTATATGCTATTCTGATGGAAGATACATGAATGTATACATTTGTCAAAATCCATAGAAATATATAATACATTGTGAACTTTACTGTAGCAAATAAAAAAACAAAATCAACCAGAATATCAGAGGGTCCAATCACAGAATTCATAGCAAATGTGTAACATAACCTCAATAAAATAAGTGGGAACAAATGGAGTGTACCTAAGTAAATTTGGAAAACAGACTTTTGACTTGTTATAGTAGGTGTCCCCACCTCAGGGCCACAGACAGGTATTTGTGTGGGATACTGTGAGGGAAGCACGCCTGAGCTCCACCTCCTGTCTCTGCCCTGGCCCCCACCCAGTGCACAGCAGGAGGTGAGCTGCAAGGGAAAGTGAAGCTTGCCTGAGCTCTGCCTCCTGACAACCTCTAGCTTTGCCTCTTGTCCACCCCACCCCTATCCGTGGAAAAACTGGTCTCTGGTGCAAAAAGTTGGGGGACCACTGTGTTATAGTAAAGGTGGAAATATTTTTACAAAAACACTATACTCTTGGGTAAATTTTTATTTGCAGAGGTAAAGATAGCAATTCTGAAACCAATGTATACTAGGGTTGAACAAGTAGTAAGTTGTAGATAATGGGAACCAAGCTACTTGTTGTCAGAGAAAAACATAAATAAACAAGTGAGAAAGGCTAGAACAATTCCTGTGGTCATTGATTAGTCTGGGGTACCTGAATTAGCCCTTGTTTTCAGACAGTATTTTCCAAAATGCTAGGTAGACATTTTGGATTGTGCTGTCCTAATTTCAACTACAGATACAGGGACTCAACATAGCCCCATAAAATAGGTTCTTATTTGTAGCCTATCTTTCTGTGCACAAATGTCTTTCTACATGTTTACCTACGTCATACCACTGTTTCTTTGCTCATTTGCTCATGTGTCTCACTTACCTGGAAACTCTAAATTCTTCTTATTTCTCTCTCTCTCTTTCTTTCCTTCTCTCTTTTCTTCCTTCCTTCCTTCTTTTTTCTTTCCCCCTTTCTTCCTTGCCCTCTTCCTTCCTTTCCCCCTTCATTCCTTTCTTTCTTTCTTCCTCTCTCTTTCTCTCAGTCTCTTTTCCTAGAAGATGCCTACAGTGGACTTCGAGACTACATTATTCAACTTACCTGAATTAGTTATAATGCACCTAATATTATTCTTGTTTAATTTAATAAACCAACAATGGATAGAATTAGATAATATAAATTAAGTAAATTCAGAAAATATTTGGTAAGACTTTGAATGAAATAAGTGTCTGAAGAAGTCTTTTTCCATCTCTGTAAGGAAAGACATTGAAGAATTATGAAATTGTCATAGAAAGGTAATGACTGATGAAAAATTAGAGACAGTGATTCAGGATTGCATAATAAAAATTAATATGGCAAATTAAAGTACTTTGGGAACAATTTAACTATTTAAAATGTTCTATTTATCTACTAATAATATAGCAGATAAATAATATATTTTCAAAATATAGCTTGTATACAAATGACTTCTACTAATCTTGAGACACTTGTTTTGAAGGGTCACTGCCCTAGGATGTCTTTTATAATGACTCTTCCTTTGTGCCTTACTGTACCCTTTATAGAGTTTCATTAAAACATGCATTTTACTCATGAATATATATCTGCCATGTTATTTAAAATTCAAGATCCATGAGGCCTGAAATTTTGTTTTCTTCTTACCTGCTTGAATGATTGGCTCTACCAGACTACCAATCTTATACCATGTATATTCACTGTCTATTTACTGAATAAAAGAATTCTGTTTCTCATTTGAATAATTTATATTCCCTAAATTTATAATGGCTAAATAGATAAAAAGATAGGGGTCAAATGTCACACATATATCAGTAGGGAAAATGTTCATATTTTTACATTCCTTTAAACTCATTTAAAATTAAATTTTTGTCATTACAGAGATTTTAGTAGGTAGGATATGTATTTCTTCTATTTGTCTTAAATAGGTGATATGTAATTGTTCTATCTCTGGCATTTCATGGTTTATACATTTAATATAATAGACTCAAGAGAACTAAGACCTCATAATTTTCTATGGCTAAATCTGATTTATCAAGTATACATTTCATGGGTAATGCATATTGATTTTCAATGTTATGATGGCACAGACATATACTGTAAAATCTCTTCAATAATTCAACCCCTAAGATATTCAGAACACATTTTCTATATATTTAAATGTGACTTAATATTTCTAAAAATATAGTAATGTTTTTCATATATAAGAAGATCAAGAATTTTATCATTTAAAAATAAGATGTAGGAGTTTATTTGCTTCAATTCAATTTGAATCCTTAACCTGAATTCACTACTTTTAAACATCCTACTTGAAGATTTATTCCATGAAATTGCTGAAACCAATCATTTGACTGATAATACTCAAAGAATGCTTAGAGCTGTAACTAACCTTTTTCAAGGTTATTAAAAAGTCATTTTGGAACACATTCAAACATAGTAAATGTTAGGTCCTAGAACTTTATATTTGGAATATTTATCAAAAGACATGCATATATGCTGCTTGTATAGAATCACATGGGTTAAACAAAGTAATAATTTTCATCAAAACTTATTATTTTCAACTGTTAGGCAAGTCAGAGATCAAATATAAAGCAAAATGAATTTCTCATTTAAGATTATTTACATGAAGCTACTTGAAACTTCTTACACTACAAAGAAGCTTAGAAAAACTGAACAGTATGAGGAGCAGTACTCCACTGAGATTTAATTCCCAGAGTCTGTGCCAAGAGGCCAGACAGGGGCATGGCTCCCCTAGCTGATATAATCAATTTGTGCCTCAATTTCCTTACCTAAAAATGGAAACAACAGTACCTACTCACAGGTTCTTTTTGAGGATAATATGAGTCAGCATAGAAAAGTCATTTAAAACAGTACCTAGTGTGTTTTAATTCCAAGTGGTTATTATTATTATCTAACACATGTGTTAGAATTTGCCTCCTACTGACTCTGCATGCCTCACTAGAGAATCAAAACATACATACCTAAACATAAGCACAAAATAAATTATTTTATTACATTTCTATATTTATTTGTTTACTCTGAGTAGAAGTTTGCAGAATCTAGAGATTCACATTATTGCCTATTTTCCAGAGTTAAAGTTAGTTTTGCAAAATGTGATGACAAAGCAAGGCCACTTGGGAGGACAGAGTTGATGTTAAAGAAGACTGGGCTGATGTGGCTGGAGAAGCCTCTTCCAGTCCTGACTAGTTTTTGTTTTTCAAACTTTTAACTTCACCAACCATTGTTTTTCATTAAGATTGTTTAATTTATTGAACTACTATGTACCGTATTGTCATCTGAAATTTGAATTTAAATATCCCAGGAGGTAAATTCTTGAAAACTTTCATCCTATCAGGGTTATTAAAGCATGGGCTTGGGGAAATGACTTGACAAGGATCTAGGAGAAACTTGTGGAATGTGTTCCCCAGTGGACACTTACTGGTCTACGTATAAAGCAAAAGATTTTGTCATTGGACTCAAGGGTTTGTTTGCCTGTGTGCATCAAAGACCAATGAAATGCAAACAGGAGTTTGCAGTAAAGAAAGTAGAAGACGTTTATTTAAGGAAATGACTCCAAGCCCAGAGACACAGGTGTGCTAGTGTCTAAAGCCTGGTTCCCTGTTGGCAAACAGGAAATAGATTATATACAGGAAAAATCATTAATTGAGTTGGGGTTGCGGGCTCTGATGGGTGAGTGCCAGGTAGGGTATAGTTGACTATTGCAGCAGGTCTTGATGTCAACCTAGCATCTTTCTGTCCAGTTTTGTGAGGTGGTTGTTCATAGGGTCATTCTGCTTTTATGGCCTGAGGTTATCTTTAGTTCAACCAAAGCTCTCCTCTCTTGATCAACAGACCTGAGGCTTTATTCTTAAGACAGTTTGATGTTGACCAGAACCTGATGTCCTAAGGGCTTAATAATTAAAGGAATAGACATGGAGTATGTAATGGTGCTATCAGACTGGACAAAAGTAGCTTGGATTAAGGAAGAAGTCACACTAATGAATCGAAGTTCCTGTGCAGTTACAACTTTATATTATACTTAAATGACTCGCCGCCCAATAGTGTGCAATGTGTCATAGCAATGGGAAGTGCTAGCGGATTGCCACCCTCCAAACTTGACTGCTCCTAATTAAACTGCAAGTCAACATCTTGCCATTTGTGTTCTGGAATCAGAATGGACAGTACTAAAAATGTAAATTTGCAGACCAACAACTTTCTCTTATATTTGGTCTTAACATATCATTGATGGTTCTATTGCTATGAAGGACATAAAATAGACTTGACTATTAATGGTATTGTGGTCCTTGACAACATAAGGCAGTTGGCATTTACCTGAGAATAACCAGCCACCTTATATCAAACGAGGATCTGCTGAGACTCAACAGGCATGTCAGTTCACGTTATTAACAAGAAAATATTACCCCATGATATTGTAACAGCTTTCCTGAGATATAATTCATATACCATGATATTTGCCCATTTAAAGTGTACATTTCAGTGGATTTTAGCATATTCACAGACTTGAGCAACCATCACTGCAACCTAATGTAGGAACAGTTTATCACCCCAAAGGGAAACCCTGTTCCCTTTAGCCATCACTCCTCATCTCCCTCCCTCCCTCAACCCTAGGCAACCACCAATCTGCTTTCTTCCTCTAAAGATGTGCCTATTCTGGACATTTAATATAAATGGCATTATATAATATTTGATCTTTTGTAACTGGTTTCTTTCATTTAGCAAAATTACTGATAATGGAGGATTAATGCCTGTTATTCTCCTTTTTTTTTCCTTTAAGTATGCCTTACCTCTTTTTTGTTTGTTTCACTATCCTCAATTATTGTATTGTTTTTATTTAAAATAGATATTTTCTAGTATATGCTTTTGATTTCTGTGTTTATACTCATAACCATATACTATTTTGTGTGGATGGCTAAATTTTTTGTAAAATTTATGGAACAAAAAATAACCAGACAAAAACACTGGAAAGTGACAGTGAGGCTGGTTTAAAAAATATGATTTTAAATTATATTTCTTTAGAAACACAAGTGAAAAAGAAGAGAAAAAGAGGGTAAAATATTTAGTCTATCCTTCGGTTGGGAAAATGACTCCACAAAATTTTTATTGTAGAGGATTAAAAATACTCCTTTTTGTTTGACATTATTATCAATGAATTGCTTATCTAAAAATTGCAGTGTATTAAAATAAATTTTTAATAAAGAAATTACAAGGTTAAAGAAATATGCCACTTGGCCTTTCTTGGTTTGTTCTCACTTTATCTTACATATGCAGTATACAACTTTTTCTATTCCTCAATGTGCATACATTGAGATAATCTAATAAGACTCCTCTTTTTTATTTAGAATATTCATACAGGTAGGTAAATGTACTTTTTGTAGCTATGCTTTTTTAAATTAAAACTTAAGCCAAGACTTCAAAAAAGAAAAATTAGCATTACAATTTATAAATTAGAATTCAGCACAAATAAACATATAACTGATAACGCAGGGTGAAGCAAAGTCTTTTGTCATGATGTGAATGATCAAAGAAGTCGTGGATAGAAATACCCAGAGCAGCTTAATTAAAGACCAGTTTTGAGGAACTAGATCCTGATCCACACAGTTTCAGGAGAGGAGTAGAACATGGTCTTTAGAAAAGCTCATAAACCCTCATACACATCAAAGTACTTTGTCTTTTGTTGGAATGTGTCTTGAGAAATTCATATATTGACATTCTAACCTTCTGGTGACTTCTGATGACCTAGTTTGGAAATAGGGTTCCTGCAGATATGATTAATTCAGAAAATATAAGTAATGTGAGATTTTACTGGAGTAGGGTAGGCCCCTATTCTACTAGGGCTGATATGCTTAATGAATGGGAGCCTAACCTGGAAAGATGAGGGTAGAGAGCGGTGTGAGCTTCTGTGAGTGATGGGATCCTAAAGATAGCCAGTAAACCACCAGAAGCTTAAAAAAAAAAAGACATGTAACACATTCTCTCTCATAGCCCTCAGGAGGAACCTACCCTGCTGAAACCTTAATGTTGGACTTCTAGCTTCCAGAAGTGTGAAATAATAAACTTCTGTTGTTTTGTCCACCGGTTTCTGGTACTCTGTTATGGCAGCCCTAGTAAATTAATATATAAAGTATTATACATTTGTGGTAACATAGTGTATTTTTTCAATCATGAAAAGGGACATAAATGGTCTCTCATTTCTAGTTTAAAGTACAAGTACTTTTTATTGATGCCCTTACTGCCAAAGACCACCAGAAACTCACCTGTAATTGAGCAAAATTGAATTTCCTGACTTCACGCAATAAAGAAAAAGCACACCATAGACCATTTTGGTGAGAGAGTTTTAACAGACACTTGACATAGTCGATACAGACAACAGTGTGGTGATAGTTAGAAGGAAAGGGGGTTGGGGGTAGGTGGCAAAGGGGAGGAATGGGGACAGACAGAGAATTTGCTTGAGGTGATAGGCGCACAGTGCAGTGTGCAGATGATGTTTTATTGAGTTGTATGCTTGAAACCTGGTTTTGTGAACCAACATCACCCCAATAAACTCAACTTAAAACAGTGATTAAAGACTGCAAAGGTGGAAGATTAATAATAGTTATTGCTTTCCAGTCACGCATGTCCCATTTCACCATAGTTATAAT
The DNA here is from genome assembly GCA_004027735.1 of Carollia perspicillata. Lineage (NCBI taxonomy): Eukaryota > Metazoa > Chordata > Mammalia > Chiroptera > Phyllostomidae > Carollia > Carollia perspicillata. The sequence continues at coordinate 11,225 of PVKM010017350.1, forward strand.
CTTTAAGAACAAAAACAAAGAAATGGAAGCTGTTAAAAGACCTGCTTCATTGAAGGCAATGAGACTAACAGAAATTCAAGAAGGACCCATGTCAGACATGGAGAAATTTCTAAAGACCTAGAATGAAGAACAGACACAGAAGCATATTCCTCTTGTTACCATGATGATCACAGCCAGGGCAAAAATTGTGCAGTGTTGCATGTGACTGTGAGGTGGAATTTCCTGCTAGCACTGGGTGATTTAAAGGAGTCAGGAATCATTATTCATTACACAATGTGAAAGTGAATGGTGAGTCTGTGAATGCTGATGTGAAGGCAGCTGAAGAATTTTGGGAAACTCTAAATTAAGCTGATTGTGGAGGAAAATTACTTGCCAGAGCACATATTCAATATAGATGAAAACTCCCTATTCTGGAAGCAGATGCCTGAAAGGAATTTCATCCATAAAGAGGCCAAGTCAATGCCAGATTTCAAGGCTTTTAGGACAGGGTATAGTCTTGCTTAGGGCCAATGTTGAAGCTACAAATTGAAACCCTTTGTGACCTGGCCCAGTAAGGACCCTGGGGCCCTCAGGCATAGTGATAACACACACTAACAGTGTGCTATGGGAGCAGTAGGAGGTCATGGATGACCCAGCTCCTCTTCCAAGATGCCCTCTGAATTGCTGTGCCAGTGAAATGGAGATGTACTGTTTAGAGAATAATATGTTTTTCATGATTTTTCTTATTTTTGTAATGTTCCTGGGCATCATCCTTTTATAGGTGATCTTCACCCCACTGTCAAGGTTGTGTTTATCCCTCCAAATACCACCTCTTTGATCCAACCAATGAATCAAGGAGTTATAGCAGTTCTTAAGGCCTATTACCTGGGGAGGATCTTTGCCCAGGGCATGCTGCAACTGAAGGAGATACTGAGAAGACACTGATGCAATTCTGGTAGGATTACAGCATCTGCAACTGTATCAAGAATGTCACTAGGGCTTGAGATGATATCACCAAGGACTGTATAAGTGGCATCTGGAAGAAGACACTCATAAGCATCGTCTGTGACTTCAAAGGATTTGACAAGGATGAGGAGGTTACAAAACTGAACAAGGCTGTGGCTGAGATGACAAATGACTTTAACCTGGCTGTGGGTGAGGATGACATCAAGGAGCTCCTAGAAGCTGTTCCTGAGGAGTTGACAAATAAGTTGTTGAAACTGGAAGAGGAACACATAGCTGAATAGGCAAAAGTAAGAACTAAAAAAAGACAACCCAAGAAAATTCACACTAAAGAGTTTAGCAGAAGCCCTTGCAGATCTCAAAAACTCTTTTAAAATTTGAAAACATGGACTACCAAAAAGTTTTTATTAATAGAGGAGTGTTTATAATTCATTATCTGATTACAAGCAAATCTAGTATGAAAAAAAGAAATGAACCAGGCAAACCACTATGGACAGATTTCTAAAAGGAGTGACATCTTAAGAAGAGCCTCAGGAGGGTCCTTGAGGAGATATTCCAAAAGAAGATGGTGATAGCTCAGTATCTGTTATTGTCCCAGAAGACCTAAGAGTGGGACAAGTTGTGGAGGTGGAAGTCAGTGATATGGATGGTCCTGGCCCTGTGTAGGCCTAGGCCCTACACAGACCCTGTGTGTGTTTGTGTCCTAGTTTTTAACAAAAAAGTTTAAAAAGTAAAAATAATCAGAAATAGAAAAAAAATTATAAAATAATGACTGTATAAAGAAAAAATATAGTACAGCTGTAAAATGTTTGGTTTAAGCTAAGTGATATTACAAGTTGAAAGTTAAAAATTCAAATAGTTTATATAGTAGTTACAGTAAACTAAGGTTATTATTAAAGAAAAAAATATGTGTTTTTCAATTTAGTGTAGCCTAATCCTAAGTGTACCATATTTATAAAGTATACAGTAGTGTGCAGTTATGCCCTAGGTCTTCACATTCACTCACCACTGACTCACTGACTCTCCCAAGGCAGGTTCCAGCTCTGCAACCCCCATTCGTGGTAAGTACCCTATACACATGTACCACTTTATATATTTTGTGCCATGGTTTTACTGTTAGACAGGTTTACACACAGATGTGCACCATGTGTTACAACTGCCTGCAGTATTCAGTACATACAGTATTATGCAGTATAGGTTTGTAGCCCAGGAGCAATGGGCTGCACTATATAGCCTAGGGGTGGCTACACCATCTAGGTTCCTACAACTGCCAGATGATGTGTTTCTCAGAATGTATCTCTGCCATTAAGCAATACATAATTATATAAACTACATATAGTAGAGTATTATGCAGCCTTGAAATTTAAGGAAATCCTGCCATTTGCAATAATATGAATGCAACTGGAAGGCAATAGGCTAATTGAAATAAGCCAGACACAGAAAATAAAAAAACATGATCTCAGTTATATAGATATAATCTAAAGAAGTGAAACACAAAAATTAGAGAGTGGAATTGGTTACCAGGGCCCTGGAGGCTAGGGAAAGAAGGAAATGTTGGTCAAAGAATGAAAAATAACACTTATGTATAATAAATAAGTTTAGAGGTCTAATGTACAGCATAACTTTATTGCATATGATACATTACAGCATGCTGTAATGTACAGCAAGACTGTATCAAATAGTGGAAATTATACTAAGATAGTAGATTTTGGGTGCTATCAACACAGAGACAAAAATGGTAACTATGTTAGGAGATATGTTAATTAGCTTGACTATAATAATCATTTCACTGTGTGTATGCAAATTAAATCATCATGTTATACACCTTGAATGTATACAATTTATTTTAAAATTTATAAATTCTAATATATGACCAACATTTGTAAAAATCTGTATTATTTACCACTAGCAAATGAGGTCTATGAAAAAATTAAATGAAAGCACTTGTAAGGATGATGGGGGGAAGTGTCATTGTTTCTGTTGCTCTCTGTCTGGCTGATCATTAGATTTGAGGGGGAAAAATCAAACTTTGATAATATAATTGAAAGCTGTGGATTTGGGAGTTTGGAAGACAGAGGGAGAAATGATAGAGATGGAAGTGAAGGTGAAGAGACAGAAGAGGAGAAAGAGGGAAAGAGAGAGAGGCAGAGGGAGAGAGACACTCTTTCTGAAAACTGTTGCTCAAGTACCGTTGTTCCACTGCTCTGCATAAAATTTCTGGATAATAGAGGATAGCAGTTTTATCTGGTTATTCATAATGCACAAATATATATAGCCACCTGATATTTGTTAAAGACACTGTACCATCTATCTCTTCTATTTATTAAAAAGCATTGTCTGTTTTTTAAGTATCTGAATAATTCATAATGGTTTTTAACAGGCTGTAAAGAGTGTATCTTTAGTATTTTGACATATGCTTCATGAAGAACTAGTCTGTTCACCACTACATATTCCTTCATCTCACTGCAGAGACAGAATTTATAGTGTCTAGTTTGATCCCTTCAAGTTTTTGTTGCACATTGTAGAAGTTAGATGACAGTTTCCAACCCACTTATACTTATAGCGGATGCGACTCAATGCCTTTATTACTGTCATTTGCATCTCCTCTATGACACCTCCTGACAGAAATGTAGCCCATAACTTATTTACTAACTTACAATATTGCAATATTTTTATAAATTTCTGAATCCTTTTATCATCTTAAAATTTTAAAAAGCATATTTCTTTAAGTTTATCTAAATTATTATAAATAAAAATTAAAGTTACTGGACTAATGTGTACTCATATTTAGCCTTTTTACAGTTTTATAAACATCTATATACACTGAGAACTTTAAAAGCAATATCTTTTAAAAAGTTTAACATTATCATAAAGAACTTGATACTAAAGTTGTTTCATACACTCAAAAGTACCATTCTAATTGGATTGATGGTAATTAGAGATAAAATAGTTCAGTTAAATGCACATTTCTACTACCAATACAATTTCAATGGGAATCACAGAATTTGTGATTTTTGTAAATTGATGACATAGTTGTAATAGGAAACTAATAGAAATAGGTTTATAATTTTTCCTACTATGTATATAGTAAAATGTATATTACTTTGTTTTCTCAATTTTAAATTGCATCAAGAGCCTATAGTTTTCAGTAAAATCAAACCTCAGGAAAAATTAACATTTGATCTTTTAAAAATACAACTTGAAAATGAAATATGATTCCCAGTAGGAGAAGGCCATGTATACTTAATTAACACTTTTTAAGAAAAGGTTTTAACAGATTCTCAGTGTGCACAATTCCAAATTCTATGGATCACAAAGCTGTTTACAATCTTATCCCAAACTACAGAGATATTGTTTCAGATTGGTGAATTTAATGTAACACCTCCTTAGTTTTAATCAGATATTAACATAATAGCTAACATCATATATGAACATCAACATTTTTTGATGTTTTAAAGTATATTTTATTGATTATGCTACTATGGTTGTCCCATTTTTTTATCCCTTTTATCCCCACTGTGTCTTGTACACCCCCACCCTCCAGCATCACCCCCTCCTTAGTTCATGTCCATGGGTTGTACATATAAGTTCTTTGGCTTCTCTGTTTCCTGTACTATTCCTAACCTCCCCCTGGTCTATTTTATGCCTACCAATTATGCCTCTTATTCCCTGTGCCTTCCTCCCCCATGCTCCCCCTTTCCTTCCCACTGGTAACCCTCGCTGTCATCTCCATTTCTCTGATTCTGTTCCTGTTATTGTTTGCTTAGTTTTTCTTTTCTAGATTCAGTTGTTAATAGTTGTGAGTTTGTTGTCATTTTACTGTTCATAGTTTTGTATCTTCTTCTAATTCCCTTTAACATTTAATATAATAAGGGATTTTTAAAAGATTTTATTTATTTACTTTTAAGGAGGGGAAAGGAGGGAGAAAAGGAGGGAGAGAAACATCAATGTATGGTTGCTTCTCACATGCCCCCAACTGGGGACCTGACCTGAAACCCAACCCAGGCATGTGCCCTAGACTGGGAACAAACCAGTGACCCTTTGGTTCACAGGCCTGCACTTAATCCACTGAGCCACACCATCCAGGGCTCTCTCCTTATCTTTAATCTTGGGTACTGTAATTATGATGTGTCTTGGTTTGTTATTCCTTGGGTCCAGTTTCTTTGGGAGTCTCTGGGCTTCCTGGACTTCCTGGAAGTCTATTTCTTTCACCACATTGGGGAAGTTTTTCTTCATTATTTGTTCAAATAAGTTTTCAATTTCTTGTTCTTCCTCTTCTCCTTCTGGCACTCCTATGATATGGATGTTGGAACACTTAAAGTTGTCCCAGAGGTCCCTAAGTCTCACCTCATTTTTTTAATTCTTGTTTCTTCGTTCTGTTCTGGTTGACTGTTTATTTCTTCCTTTTGTTCCATATCATTGATTTGAGTCCTGGTTTCCTTCCCTTCACTGTTGGTTCCCTGTATATTTTCCTTTATTTCACTTTGCATAGCCTTCATTTCTTCCTTCATTTTGTGACCAAGCTCAATCATTTCTGTGAGTATCCTGATTAGCAGTGTTTTGAACTCTGCATCAGATAGGTTGTCTATCTCCTTGTCACTTAGTTCTTTTTCTGGAGTTTTGATTTGTTCTTTCATTTGGGCCATATTTCTTTGTCTCAGTGCACCTGTTACATAGTAAGGGGTGAAGCCTTAGGTATTTGCCAGGACAGGACAACCTCTTTGTTGTGTTTTAGCACTGTATGTAGGGGTTGGGTCAAAGAGGGAACATTGCCACTTTCTTGGCTCTCACCCCACTGTCCATCACTTCCCTCACTTCCCACAAGCAGATTGTGCCCTCTCAGGTGCTATTTTCCTGGAAGGGTGGGCTTGTATGTGCTCTAGGACCCTGTGGGCCTCTCCAACAGACTCTCCTGTGAGACTTGGAGTTACTCCCACTGCTACAACCCCTACATATTTTTATAGCCAGAGGTTTTGAATCTTCAGTTTCCTATGCTAAAACCCTGGGTTCTGCAGTCTGCCTCACTCCCCAGTTGTTCTTCCCAGCTTTTATCGGTGTGCGAATGTGGGACTGACTGCTCTGCCAGCTGCCACCTTGCTGGCAGCCACTGCTATTGCCTTGCACTTGACCTCTTAACCCCAACTGCCCATCTCAGCCCTCCTACCATTCTGGATGAATGTTTCTTTAACTCCTTGGTTGTTGGACTTCCATGTAGTTTGAATTTCTGGCAGTTCTGGTTGTTTTTCATTTTTAAATTGGTTGTTTTCCTTCTTTCAGTTGTGTGAGGAAGCAAAGTATTTCTACCTTTGGCTCCATCTTGGCCAGGACTCCTAATATCTACATTTTTAGCAGTGGGACTTACTTTTTTCAATATTAATATTTTTAATCACTTTGTCAGAATTTACCTTGAAGATCTCACCCCATCTGTTAGTTCTCTGAGAGTGCTCTAATTGTCACAAACTTAAAACAGCACATATCTATTATTCTATACTTTTGAGAGCAAGAAATCTAAAATAAAAGTGTTGGCAGGGCTTCATTCCTTCTAAAGTCTTCCCTTTTCTTGCCTTTCTCAGTTTACCCTTGTGATTACCTTTAAGACCCACCTAATAAACCAGGCTAATCTCACCATATCAAGATCCTTAACTTAACCACAATGCCCATTCTCATTTGTAATATAAGGTCACATTCAGGAACTAAGGCCTGGGTTTCTTTCCAGGGAGGCAATATTCAATCTACCACACTACTCTTTTTTTTTTTTAGTATTACAAAATTTTTATTCACACTACTCTTAATAATACACTAAAGAAAAAAGATCTTTTGAAATCAGTGACATGTTGTAATCAATGTAGTATGGTCATATATCTCCTTTTTTCCTGCATTGGGATCCATTCATATTGATTTGTTTCAGTTTCATGGACTTTCTCATCTCCAACCTTTATCTTAGTTAGAAAGCCCTCCTGTCCTTTCTGTGCCTTCTTTTTTTAAAAGATACTTTTCAAAATTTTTAAAGATTTTATTCATTTTTAGAGAGGGGGAAGGGAAGGAGAAAGAGAGGGAGAGAAACATCAATGTATGGTTGCCTCTCACACGCTCTCTACCAGGGACCAGGTCAACAACCCAGATATGTGCCCTTGACTGGGAATTGAACTGGCAACTCTTTGGTTTGCAGGCCTGTGCTCAGTCCACTGAGCTACACCAGCCAGCACTTCTTTAGGAAGTGCTATATCTCCTTTGGGAAGATGTCCATTTTAAGATGCCATTGTTCCCCTTATACTTGATTATATTACTTTTCTATACTATATAACAAGTTATCGCCAATTCAGCAGCTTAAAACAGCTCATTTATTATCTCAAATTTCTGCACTTCAGAAGTCCAGGCATGCATGACTCAGCTGAATTCTTTGCTCATGGTCCTGCAAGACTTACCTAATCTAAGACCCAAGTTCCTTTTCTGAGCTCCCTGGTTGTTGATAGAAGGTAGTTCCTTGTGGTTTTAGCACTAGGGTTTTGCTTCCTTACTGGCTGTCTACCTAGCAGTTCTCAGTAGCCAATGTCACATGCCAATCCCTGCCATGTGGCACTCTCCAGGAAATAGCTTTCATTTTTCTCCTTCCAGGCAAACAGAATGCCCTTGACTTCTTTTAAAGGCTCACTTGGCTTGGTCAGAGTTACCCAAGAGATTGATTGAAGGTCATCTGATCAGGTGACTTTAATTATACCCATAAATCCTTTCTGCAGTATAATGTAACATAATCACAGGAGGGTTATTCTATCATTTTCACAATTCTCACCCACACCAAGAGAGTGTTCTACAGGCCATGGACATGGGGTGGGGTTCATGTTGCCTATATCAGCATTCTGCCTACAACAGTGACTCATTAGCTTAAAAAATTGACCACATTTACTCCTTAACACTACATTGATTTACTTGCTTATTTGAAACTCCTATTGTTTATAACTCCAGCATCTGCCATATTGCTTGCCACAGACTAGGAGCTCATTAAATATTTGTATGATGAATTAATATACAAATCAGCATGGTATTGAGGGTACAGTGTACTCATATATGTTGTATAAAATAGAATATCATGGGTGTTTTCCTAAATATGGTTGTGAATTATTGCTCAGCAACCTCATGGATCATATGTCTGGAATTATATATGAAGAGATAAGCTAAAATAACTTCCCACTAGGAAAGCAAAACACTCATTTTCACAATTAAATATTTATAGGTAGGTAATTAAGAAAAAAGTGTATGCATGGCAACTGTCATTAAGAACAAGATTTTTATGTGTTTCTGGTGGATGTTCAGTGCAATTTTTCTTCTGAAAATATACACTTTTATTAAGATAAAATAGTATCCAGAAATATGGCATTTACAATACACTTCAATTTCATAATGGTTTAAGGACAAAGAATTGACCTTGTTTGTTTTTAAAATTTTCATATTATTATCATAACTCTAGCAAAAAATAGCTATTAATAGATTTTTTAATTGAGGGAAATCTTTTTATTTTTATGCTCTTTGTAAGTAGTTTTGCTTATTTCTCATTTATTTATTTTACCATTCTTAGAAACATGAAGTGTAGGTATCTATTCAACTTGGTACAGTTTCTATTGCTATTATTTTATGGGCACTAACTATATCATTTTGGATCCTTCACTATGTACATTGTTTATATCTTCAGCTTTCTAGGGCCCTTTTACTGTTTTTTTTTTTTCTTTCCCTATGGCTGGAGTTTGGAAAACCATAGTGTTACAGAACAGTCACATACACATACAGGGGCTCGGACTCCGGAGGATGGTATATAATACTGTACAGGCCACCTACTGGGCTCGTGTGTCCACTGCCAATTGGAAAGATATCTCTCAATGCCAGAGATTTGTGAAAAGGAAAGGAAATGTTTATTTAAGGCTATACAGACTTAAAGTAGTGACCTAACATCTTCATTAAAAATATCAAAGTCCTTTAAGATACCCACAGTTGCACTTAGCAGCTCCTGTCTTCCTCCCCTGCCCTAATTCAGGGTACCATAACTCAGGGAAAGAGCTCACATCCATATTTCCAGGCCACTGGCACCATCAGCCATGTTGCCATCCAGACAGGATATCCAATTAATCCAAAGCCATGTGGCACCTTCTCATGGTCTACTGGCAAGAGTTCTTTGTACCCATTTTTCCAGGTAAAGTCTCTTCTTTCCTCCACCAGAGTTGTGGGAGTGTGCACTCTGGCAAAGCCTCGTGGTCCCCCCGCTTCACCAAAGCTGCAAAGGGGTTTACACTCTCACTAAGACTACATGGTTCTCCCCTTGCAAAGCTGTAAGGGGATCTGTACTCTTGCTAAGACCGCATGGTCCCCCCCAAATGGCTGCCATGTCTGGGTTTAAATCCCTGTGCCAATATTCCTCTGTACCCCCATTTCCAACTCCTCCTACAATCAGTTACACATGTCAGTATCCCTGTATTATCCCAAGTTTACTGGGCTACCATCGTGAGTCTGGGCAGATATGGAACAATATCCTGGATCCAATCTTCTTCCAGTTTCCACGCAGATGCTGTAACTCAAGGGACCTGCCCCCCACTTACATCTTGGGGGGAAGTGACTTCCATCCCCCTGGCCCAAAGCATGGCCACAGCTATTTAACATATCCAAGTAACCTGCCAAAGGCTATAGATATGTTAAATGATCATGCCATGGATTAGCTGCAAGGCTGCACCTGTACAAAACAGTCTTGCATGCCCTGTTCCATGTGTCCCTTCCCCCAACTCACACCTGTGGGGGAAGGGGTGAGGACATCTTATATGACTCCCTAATATTTCCTATATACCTTGAGTTCTGGGCCCCATTCCAAATCCATTTTAGGGGCTCCCTCATGGCTACACCCTGTATCAATAGGGATCCTGAGGTTTTAGAATTTCTCTAACTGTAACTCTACTTCTAAATTTTGAAAACTTTCCCCTGTATTCCAATTCTTTTTATTGTTCTTCCTACAATTGTGACATTACTGAGAAAACCTACACAGTTAAAGAACTTAGTTACTGGATATTTTCTTCTCTGAGGTATTCAGCCAAGCGCTTTTAGAACCTATGTTTGAGTATATATACTATAAATTTTAGTGAATGAAAGCTATAGTTTAAATACTTTCCAAACAATTAATATCCAAATTTTTTGCTATGCCTGGAAAACTAACACCTGAACACTGACTTTGTTTTGATGAACAATTTCATGTTAGCACTTCACTTTTTTAGTATGGGTTCCATTGGGTTAAGTCATCTTTTTTGTAACCAAATACATGTATTCATGTGACAATCATTTTATGTAGTTACATTTTATAAGTAAAAAATTAAAACTGAGTTTCAGATATGAACTGTTATTCTTAATATTAAAGGCTTATTAAAATTTTCTTTTTTCATTGTTTACCTGCTTTGAGAAGAGCAGCAAATCCATAAGCTCATAATGATAACAACTGCTGAGGTACCAGAAAGAAAGAAAACACAGGGAGCATCAAATCATTAATAGTGCTCTTTCTCATTTGCTATGTCTTCAGAGAATATTGTTGAGCAAGAATTGAAAGTATGGAGAAACAAAATGGTATCTTAAAAAATATTGTCACTTAACATTGCTGCCTGTTGGTTCTTCATTAGATGAAGCATGGAAATCAAAAATAACATTTCTTTCTTACTTTGCAATGGAGAAAGAGAGAGAGAATCACAATGATAACATGGAAGAGAATTGTGAGTCTTTGCCTAGAAACTGAATTGGATGCCTTTATGCAGAATTAGGCCAGGTAATTGACAACATAGTTTACAAGATTGAGTCACTATATAAGCACTGATTCTCTGAGTCTTTCCTTTCAAGTACTTTTGGTGAATATGGGCCTTGTGGGGATAGTAATCCTTGTGAGAATGGAGCTGTGTGTAGAAAGAAAATGGGTCGAGAAATGTTTCCCCTTGAGTAGGAGTGCCAGTGTGGGAAAGGCTTTGCAGGTCCACACTGTGAAATCAATGTCAGTGAGTGCAGTTCCAGCCTTGCCCAAATGGAAACTGCTATGACTGTGAGTTCACTCAGCCACAGCAATTCTTGTAGTGCGGTCTAACTTAGAATCTGATGTAGTGGTGGACTAGCTCAAGATGCAACCATGATTGGTTGCTGTATTTGTCCTGCCTTGAATATCAAAGTCAGTGTCAATTATTTTTTTAAAAATCCCCACTTCTGACAAAGTTATTTTATATTCATGTGAGTCATAAAAGTAGCAAATGAACAACTTTAATGAAATGTTACTTCTGTGTTCTGATATCAGAATTAGTCATTTTTCTTCATTTCTTAATAATAGATTTTTAAAAACCATTTGTTTGTAGATATAGAAAAAAGTTCTTTATACTGATTTAAAGTAACTCATTTTTTAGCTCATCTATCTCTCACATACACACTCCTTCCTACTGAGATACATGGTCCTGAGGGAATATATTATTATAGAGAAGAAAGTAGGTAGGAAGAAATAAAAATAAAAGGTAGTTAACAAAGAAAGAATAAATAGAAGAAAGCTGAATATTGGATAATAGGTGTTTTAGACGCAGGAAAACAGAGCATGAAATAGCCCTATGAAATGGATTGGGTTAGAAGGCATAAAAAGGAAAAAACAAAAACAAAAAATAAAAACGAGGACTGAGAGAGAGAGAGAGCTAGAAAGATATAGGAAACTACCAGGTCCATCTTATTTTGCTTTATTTTACCTCCTTTCAACTGTATTTCTACATGGTCCCTCAGTAAATGGGTAAAGTTAAAATAATGTAATGTATGAAATAACACATTTTGTTTGACAGTCATTTTATTTGGAATGGATATCATTTAACTGAAATTATGCATTCTTTTCTTTAAACCAGTGTTCTGCAATGAATATTCTTATAGAGAACAATGGAAATTTTTTTAGATTGGGTGAAGCAGCCTAGGAATAAAATGATAGGTAGTGGTGGGGCCCTAGCAAACTAATATTTCTGCATAGATATGAATATGGAATATTTTTCTAATACTGTGCTAGCTAAGGAAAATATTTTTTAGTCTGTGGGCCATCTATTTGTTTTTATTCCTGATTTAAACCATGTTTTTTTTTTTTTTGTCTCTTTGTTTGTTTTTTCAGAATTCAACACTTTAAAGATTGGGGTTTTAAAATTTGTGAAATTCTCAAGTTACCTTAAAATAAGTCGCTATTATCTTATTTCTGAGCTTAAATCCACAGGTGTTTGGTGATACTTGGAATGCCTCTCAAATTTCTGGTGCTCACCATAAAATAAGGAAGGCAGAGAGTATTCCTGAGAAGTTGGCAAGTTTTTACATCTAGATAGCCCTAAAATAATGGTTATATATGAGCACTTCTGTTGCATTCTGAGTGAAAAAAATATATATGTGTGTGTATATATATATGTATGTGTATGTATCCTTACATATGTTTCCATATATATCCATATATGTTCATATAGTTTTATTAGGTCTCCATGCATATTATAATTCATAATTTCTTAATTATAAGAAAATACAATTTCCAGATATGTTACTATAGTGCAGTGCTCTATTAAATTTTTGAAGATCATATGTAATATATTATGAAAAATATAAATTTTGGAAATATATTGATATATTTCCTAATATGATTATTTATGATACATTTTGGACCCTGCCAAAGTGGGGAGGTAATTTGGGAATTACATAACAGGGAACTAAAACATTTATTAAAAATTAAAATTGTACATGTAAAACTAATATCAGCATAAATCTAAGGCATTGTATTTAAAAAATAAAATAGTTTCAGAAGCCAACCTTTTTGAATTCAAGTTAGTAGTGTTTTTTTTGTTTCTTTTTCTGTTTTTTTTTTTTGTTGTTGTTGTTTTTTTCCCCACCCCAGCCATTCCCACCTCCATCCCTGATTCCAGTTATCCATATGTCCTTTATAGTTGTTCCTGAAAACCGTTCACCATTTTCCCACCATTATCCCCTTCCATCTCCCCTCTGGTTACTGTCCATTTGTTCTTTATTTACATGTCTCTGGTTATATATTGCTTGCTTGTTTGTTTTGTTGATTAGGTTCTACCTAAAGGTGAGATCATATGGTACTTGTCTTTCACCGCCTGACTTATTTCACTTAGCATAATGCTCTCCAGTTCCATCCATGCTGTCTCAAAGGGTAGGAGCTCAATCTTTCTTTCTGTTGCCTAGTATCCCATTGTGTAAATGTACCATTTTTTTTTTATCCACTTATTTACTGATGGGCACTTAGGTTGCTTTCAACTCTTGGCTATTGTAAATTGTGCTACTATGAACATTGGGGTGCATAGGTTCTTTTGGATTGGTGTTTCAGGGTTCTTAGGATATAATCCTAGCAGTGGAATTGTCAGGTCAAAAGGCAGATCCATTTTTAGTTCTCTGAGGAAATTCCATAGTGTTTTTCACAGTGGCTACACCAGTCTGCAATCTCACCAACAGTGCACTAGGGTCCCCTTTTTTTCCACAACCACTCCAACACCTGTTGTTTGTTGATGTGTTTATAGTGGCCATTCTCACTGGTGTGAAGTGGTATCACATTGTGGTTTTAATTTGCATCTCTATGATGGCTAGCAATGCTGAGCATCTTTTCATAAGTCTTTGGACCCTTTGTATGTCCTCCTTGAAGAAATATTTGTTAAAGTCCTTTGCCCATTTTTTAATTGGGTTGCTTGTCTTCTTAGAGTGGAGTCATGTGAGATCTTTATATATTTTGTAGATCAAACCCTTGTCTGAGGTGTCATTGGCAAATATGTTTTTTCAAATAGTTGGTACTGTTTTCATTTTAATGCTGTTTTCTTTATCCATGCAGAAGCTTTTTATTTTGATGAGATCCAATTTGTTTATTCTTTCCTTTATGTCCCTTGCTCTAGGGGACATATCAGTGAAAATACTGCTGTGTGGAATATCTGAGATTTTCCTCCCTATGTTCTTCTCTAGGACTTTTATGGTGTCATGGCTTATATTTAAGTCTTTTATCCACCTTGAATTTATTTTTGTGTATGGTCTAAGTTGGTGATCGAGTTTCATTTTTTTTTTTTTGCCTGTAACTGTCTAGCTCTCCCAACATCATTTGTTGGAGTGGCTATTTTTACTCCATTTTATGCTTCTGCCCCCTTTGTCAAATATTAACTGTAGAGACTTGGGTTTATTTCTGGGCTCTCTATTCTGTTCCATTGTTCCATGTGTCTGTTCTTATGCCTGCCCCAGCCTATTTTGATAACAGTGGCCCTGTAATACAGTTTGATATCAGGTATTGTGACCCTTCCTACATTGTTCTTGTTCCTCAAAATTGCTATAGCTATTTGTGGTCATTTATGGTTCCATACAAATTTTTGAAGTATTTGTTTTTTATCTGTGAAATATGCCATTGGTATTTTAATAGTTATTGCGTTGAATATATAAATTGCTTTGGGTAGGATGGGCATTTTAATGATTCTAATTCTCCCCATTCATGAACATGGTATATGCTTCCACTTGTTTGTGTCTTCCTTAATTTCTTCAGCATTGTGTAGTTTTCTGACTACAAGACTTTTACCTCTGTGGTTAGGTTTATTCCTAGGTATTTTATTCTTCTTGTTGCTATATCAAATGTTTTTTTTTTTCCTGATTACTGTTTCTGATATTTCATTGTAGGAATATAAAAATGCCTTTGATTTCTGAATATTGACTTTGTAACCTACTGTTTTGCCAAATTCATTTATAGGTCAAGAGTTTTATAGATAGAGTATATAAGATTTTCTATATACACTATCATGCCATCTGCAAACATTGAGAGATTTGTTTCCTCTTTTCCAACTTGGATACCTTTTATTT
>PVKM010017351.1:0-19530 GCA_004027735.1 Carollia perspicillata
TGAGAGAGCGGGTGGGTGGGGTGGGGGGAGAGAAGGAGAGGGGGCTTTCACCGGGCCCAGGCCGGGGGCTGCCAGTCCCGGAGCATCGCACACACGGTTCCCCGCGCCTGCCCTGCCTCTGCCTCTCCTGCGGGTCCACCTTCTGGCCTCAACAGTGCAGCTCATGCAAGGTTCTCAGCATGCAAAACACAAGAGGGACGGAGCGGTGAGGGCTGACAGGGAGGGGCTCCAGGACGGGCACGGGGCTGGCATTGCCCCCCTCCAAGGGACGGACGACCCCAGCAGAGAGAAGAGAGAGGGCGGGCACCGGGAGGCCCGACCAGGGCCAGCCCAGCAGGCCAGGCCCCCCCAGTGCGTGGGGGTGAGTGAGGGCATGGAGGGGCACACGGCACACAGATGGGGTGGGGGCGGGACAACTGAACTCAAAACTAAACCGAAGAAAGGGAAGAAAAACAGAAATAAAAAAACAAAATCCACAAATGTCATTAGATACCAAAATCAAAAACAATGTCTTAACTCCTGGGGAACTGACATTTTTCTGTTAACATTTTTCTTTCTTTGTTTTCCGGCCCTGCAGAGACCTGTGGAGCTGTCAGTAGCACCCGACTGTCTTTCTGTTTCTCTCTTTTCTTTTTCTTTTCTCTTTTCTTTTTCTTAAGTTCTGATTTTTTAAGTCCCTCTTGGTTAACGTCCACTTACCAATAAAGTGGCACTTCCTCCTTTAGTAGGTAAGATGTGTAAGAGAAGGGAAAAGTGTGGTAGCGTAAGTTCATCATTAGATTCACAAAAATGCAAGAGAGATAGAGAGAGAGAGAAAAAAACTCAACCACCCCATTCTAGGCCTAAAGGAGGCCACACTGCCTCTGGAGGAAGGGCTGGCAGCGCCTGGCTCCTCGGGCCTGAGCAGGCAGGCAGGCACCTCTTGGGTGACCATGACCGCTGAATAGAGATGTCGTATGTTTTTCCAAAAGTGGAGTTAGGACACAAGGATCTGCACACAGAAAACCAGAAAGGGCACCTGGTACCTTCAAAAGGGCCTTGGCTGAGAACCAGGGTCCCAGAGCCTGCCACTACCTTACTTGGTGACCCCAGCCAAGTCACTTCCCCATCCTGGGCCTCAGTTTCCCCATCCACAAAATGAGAGTGTTGGGCTTTGCTTCCTGATGTTCCTTGCAGAGCAAATATTCCAAGATTCTCTGCATGCCCCCTGACCGCCCTCTCCATCCCCCTCCCTCCACAGAACTGACCCTCCTCCTGTCCTTGGGCTTCCATGTGGTAACAGTTGATTACACTTGTCTGTTTATAAGTCTGTCCATCGCTCCCATCCCGCCTCCAATCACCAGCACCAACTTGACTCTGAGTACCTCCAGGGCAGATTTGGTGTTGAATTCAGCTCTGTAACCTGGGTCTTTATCACAGAATTTGGCACCTAGTAGGGCCTCAATACTGTTTGCTGAGGAAGGAAGAATTGCCCTTACAAGAGCCAAGGCCAAACCAGGGAGCCTTAGGTTAGGGGCAGGGTCTGGGCCAAGTTCTCCTGACAGGCTCTTGAGATGAGAGAACAAAACCAGCTGCCACCCCTCAGGGTACCTTGCTGCCGAGGGCTGGAAGGACTGTGTGGTTGACGTGGCCCTGGTGCTTCCTGCAGGGACCAGGGTGGTGCCAAGGTCTTTCTGGACAAGCCCAGATCCAGCCTGGGCATGAAGGTAGAGCCAAGAAGTCAACCCCATTGGTGGAGAAGTGCAGCCAGCGCACGGCTGGTGGCTGAAGCAACCAATGAGCACCAACCATAGGAGGTGAAAGCAGCTGACCAGAGCCAGACGGGCCGTGAAGACCTCCTTCTGGGAGAGCCTGGCTTCTCTCTTTGGGGCACAGGCAGGCATAGGGACGCAGAATAAGTATTACCAGGTACCAAGACGCCCTTCTAAGCACACTGACCCTAGGCTAAGAGAGAGGGAGGCTGCATTGTTCAGCCACGGCCCCTCTGAGATGGCATTCCCATTCTCGATAAGCATTACCAGAGACCCTGGGCTCCCCAACACGCATGCCCTCCGCCCCCCGGCCGGTACAGCTCCCGAGCCCCAGCACTAGGTTCCGCCATCCAGCATCCTTTTCCTTCCGGAGAAGGCAAATGAGAAAGAACTCTCCAAGTTCCCCAGACGTCCAGTTTCTTTTCTATTCCCTGGGTTGTCAAAAAGTGCAGTGTGAACAGACACTGGGTGGGAGAGTGGGTGTCCTGGCAGCTAGTGCATGGTAGCCCACACCCAAGGCGACGCTGGACCCTGCCTTTACGAAGCCTTGGCCTGCTCCTTTCAGGGGCGGGGGTCAGCAATGCCAGCGGGCAGAATTCTGACCTTGGGAATGAGGACCTGCATGTGAATTCTGCTCCAGCCCGGTTCTGGATCTGAGCCACTACTTCGCACTCCAGGAAGAGGCCAGCAGGGTGGGAAGAAGACCGAGGGCCATGAGTTGCCTTCCCACAGGCACTGCAGGGCTGTCTCTACTTCCCACTGTTGATCTGGGGGTATTAAGAATAACAAGGGCCTGGGTTGGGTGAATGTGCACCCCCATCACATTGCGGTCCCCAGTCATTGAGGTGCAAGTCCCTGGGCTACACCCCTTGGGCTGATCTGGACCCTTCCTGCCTGGCACGTCTTGAAAGTCCAAGCTCTTTCCCATTTCCCTCTCACCTCCTCCAAGCCAAGTGGCTGCCACAGCTCAAGATGATAGTAACTGGCAAGGTGAGCACACTGGAATCAACCCTGCAGTGAGTTTGCTGAGAGACGAGGAAGTGACTTAACTCTGGGGCCTCACTTTCCCCGCTGGTGAAATGAGCATAACTGGGCTCTTTCTGAACAGGGTGGGTCTATTCAGGGTGGAGAGGTCTTTACACAAAACGCCCGACTCTCTGTTTCCTCAGAGATGAACAGGGTCAGAGCAGGGCGGGAAGGCACGTGGGCCGAGGGTGTGTCCTCCGAATGCCGGGGGATGGCGGACGGGAGGAAGATGTTACTAGGTAGGGTGGCATGTAGTGCCTTCCCCGGGGGGAAAATTCACAGAGCCAATCTCACCCTTACCCATCCTCCCCTCCTGAAGCCCTCATGTCAAAAGTGTCAAAAGGACCCTGCCAGAGGGTGAGCCTCATCCCCAGGAACTGAGGAAGATACAAGCCCAGAGACCGTGGGATCTCGTTGCCAGACAGGACTGTGGTGGCCAGGGACCACCAAACGTCTCTGGAAGCCAGCTCTGAGTCCTGTCCCTCTTCCCTCTCCCCACTCTGACTCACAGCCTGGCTAATGCTTATCTCCCCTCTATGGTCAGCCCAAGGCCACCACCTCCAGGAAGCCTCTCTTGAGCTTCACCCTGTATCGGGTGCGCTCCTCTGCGATCCCCTTGTTCCTTCCTTCAGTATGGATTGTGCCGGGACGTGCTGGGGCTAGGGCTACTCTGAAGGGCAGAGCTCCACATTCCCGGCTCAGCTTCTCCTCCCTCATTGTTCTGAGTGGTCTTTTTGTCTGTCCTCCAGCCTGGCAGGTGGGGGCTGCAAACCCAGGTCTGCCTGTCCCTCCCTGGGCGGGGACACTCAGGCAGGGCCTGGCAGGGAGGCATGCTCAGCTAATGCTTGCTTAGTGTGTGTGAGTGAGTGAGTGAGTGAGGCCTCCCCTGCCCCTGAGGCCTGCTCCCAGGAGCCCCTCTGGTCCTTGGTACCACCTGCTCCCTGACATCTTTTTCTTTTTGAAGTTTCTTAATTGTTTTAATGAGAGTTTACCTCAGGTTAAATTTATGTGATACCTAAACAATTTGATTCAGTGAATTTGGAGAGAAAAATGCACAATGGTATTGGGTGATCACTGACTTCCTATCCAACATCTTTTCTTTTTGCTCATGTAAGGAATCTTTGAGGTGAAAAGACAATGGGAAGAGAGTAGAAAGGAATAGTGTGCTTGGCTGATCCTGGTGTTCTTAAAGACAAGAATAGGTGAGCATCTGGAATACCACTCCCTCCAACTCAGCCTTGGGGGGTCCTGTTTCTGGGCATCTGGTCACATCTGGTAGTCCTTGTGGGTGAGGCCTCCACTCCCCCATCGGACCAGCAGCGCTTTCTCCCTCCACGAACAATCTCCTTGTCTGCCCTCCTGGTACCACCCAGGGTTGAAGAATGTTCTGAGTGGGTGGGCTCCTGAGGACCTGCCCCTGGGGTCAACAAGAGGGGAGATGAGGCCTTCAATTTTCAAAGCTGAGGATGGAGGCCCAGCAAGGCCTCACAAGGGCTGGGATGTCAGACTTCTGTGGCTGCTCCTAGGTGGGACAGAAACCA
This sequence comes from Carollia perspicillata, assembly GCA_004027735.1. Lineage (NCBI taxonomy): Eukaryota > Metazoa > Chordata > Mammalia > Chiroptera > Phyllostomidae > Carollia > Carollia perspicillata. The sequence continues at coordinate 4,319 of PVKM010017351.1, forward strand.
GTTTAAAGGGCAGGGACGGAGAGCTGGCGTCCCTGAGCACCTGCGCCTGACACGTGCCCTCAGTGTGGTTAGATGAGCACGGGGCTGGGAGTCCAGAGTCCCACCAAGCCTGGTTCGGCCCTAACCTTGGGGGCCTAACTCTGGCCTCTACTGACTATCCCTTCCGGATCATTCTGCGTATTAGCTCAAATTCAGAAGATGGAAAGATGCTGGGGGAAGGAGGGCACGCCTGTCTGGATTGCGTAGTGGTCCATGGAGGCGGGGGTTAACTGAGAGTTCCTTCTACCCCCAAATTACCCCACGGAGACTTTTCTAAGTAGGGCCTCTGAGTCCAGTGCCTACTCCTGGCCAGCTCACCCCTGCACCCAAAGCTCAACTACCATCACACCCCAAAGATGGAGCTGTGGGGTTCAGCCCTGGTGTCAGCCCCACGGTCCTGCAGCTCCCAGCCTAAAGCTCCACCTGCAGCCAGTGCAGGGCCCGTGGGAGCCCAGCAGGCCCCACAGAGTGGGGCAGGGCTCTTTCCCCAGGCCTGACCTCAGCCAGAACTTCCTCCAGGATCTGGAGGCCAAAAGGCCCAGCACAGGCCCCTCCACCAACAAAGGCTGGCTGCCCAAGTGGGCCCCGGGGCTGGCAGGGGTGAGGGGTGAGAGGGTTAGCAGTTACTCCCGACAACAGAAATCAAATTGGCTCAACCACAGCATAGAGGTCAGGAAGGGGACACAAACTCGGAATGCTAAACCACACAGAAATGCATTCAGACAACAAAATGAGGAAGAGAGGGCATGAAGGGGGACTGGGAGGTGAGAGAGAGAGGAAGGAGCAGGGAAGGTGGAGAGGAGGGAAGAATGAACCAGAAGTTTGGGGGGAGGGGCGGGAGGGAGTCAAGAAAACCAAACGACAAAACCAGGAAACACAGCTTTGTAGCTCATTTGGAGAAAATGCAAGTTACAAATGAGTAGTCACTAAAATAAAGAAAAGGGAAAGGAAGAAAACCAACCAGAGCGAGACTGAGAGAAAGAGAGAAAAAGAAAACCACATTCAAACCAAGCAGAGTGGCAGGGCTTATCTGGAGATGGGAGCGAGCGAGCGCACAGCTGAGCTGGGATACCTACCTTCTCAGTGGTCAGGGACGGGAATGCAATAATAAAAAAGAAAAGAAGGTCTCCGCATTGGGAATGCAGAACGGGGAAGACAGTGACTCTAAGCTGCACGATTTGGCATATGGGCAGCCAAGCGTGGCTTTTGGTCTAGTCCCTGGGACGGCAGGGGGCTCCTGCCCAGCCATCACTGTTTGCTCCCCGCCACCCACCCCAACAGGTTCCAAAAGGCAAGCTTTTCTTAACTCTTTAAACAACAGAAAACCTCCAGAGGGCATGCAGGAAGCAGCTGATGGAAGCAGAACCACAGGGTGGGCGAAGGAGTGGCCGGCAGCCTGGGGAGACAGGCCCATTTCAGGGGAGAGATGGAGAGAAACAGACGGAGGGACACAAGAAGAGAGACGGAGAGAGAGAGGGAGAGAGAGCGAGAGCGGGAAATAGAGAGACAGAGAGAAAGGTGGACCCAGCCAGAAAGACAGAGAAGCTGTTTAAACAAGGCCAATCCGAGTGGACAGATGGGTTGAAGGGGACTGTGCATTTAAAAGGGAAGACAGCCACAGATTCAATTTGGAGGACCGATCCTGCCTCAGGTCAGCCTGATTGCCTTTCCCCGTGGCTTCAGCACCCTTAGCCAAATTCATTCCTCCTGCTTTCTGACTTCACCCGGGAAGAAGTGCCAAGGTGTCACTGCTCTTTCCTGGGGGTGTGGAGGAGACAGGCCTGGGGTGGGGCAGGTCAGGGAGTGCTGTGGGCGGAGGCACCTCTTCTTGGGGTCACCCTGGGCCGCCCATTCTGTAATGAAGTTCGAGCCGGAGGCAGAGGTCAGAGAGAGTCTGGGGGCCTTGCTCAGGAGCCCTGTGCGGCACTCTCAGCCAATGGTGAGACACTCCCAGTGCTAGGGACAGGCGGCACCAAGGCAGGGGGCCCTGCTTCGAAGGCTGTGAGCCCTGCACACCCTATCTGCTGGGCTGTGGGCTCAGCGTCTTACTCTTCTATCCCACATCGTGGGCCCCAGAGCAGCTCCCTTGGCCCTCTGTGCCTCCCTATTTCCTTCTCCACGTGTGTGAGCTGTGAGGCCGTAGGGCTCCACGAGTTGCTAAGGCAGCAGTCACACAGAGCGGCGTCGCTTACGCAGCGCCAGGCTCACCTACACCCTGGTCTGCGTGCCGCGTGCCTGAAGCTGGGGAGTGGAGGGAGCTGGGAGCCTGCCATCAGCACCTGGAGGGGTCCCCATGGGGAAGGCATGGTGGAGACTCCCAGCATCCACCTCCCAAGGCCTCCTCCCCCTGCTCCGGGCTCCTGGAGTTTGCCTCCCATTGGCTACTGTCTTCACATCTTGACTGTGGCTGGGGGTCTAGAGATCAGAGGGTCTCCTTTTAGATCTCCCTCTAAAATGCCATGTGACTGGAGATGGTCATCTGCTCTCCGTGAGCTGTGGAGAGCCGGAAGCAGGAGAACCCAGGAATCCCTCTGTGGGGTTCGGCCCTGGCCTGGGACGGGACTGCCAACAGATGTGGGGAGCCGGCATCCCGCAGGCCTCAATTTCAGGATGAGGACAGATCGTTTTTCTCTTGCTTAGGAGTATCTGGCTTCGACACTCTCGCCTGAACTAACCTCTCTCAGGTGTCTTCAGCTCCCCATTCCAGAGTCTCCTCAGGATCTGAGGCCTGGCATGGAAGGTGCTGGGCAGTCTGTCCCTGTCACGCCCAGCCTTCTTGTACTAGATGGACTGAGGGGACACAGGAAGCTCACTGCTCTGGGAAGGTCCCTGGGTGACTGGGACACGTCTCTCCCTCCCAGCTTCTCTCCAAGGTTCCTTATAGACAGGGACCCAGAAGTGCCATCTGTACCCCTTTTGTTAATTTGAAAGCTAAGGCCGTCCCACCAGTGTGCCCTGTGCCCTGGGGCTGAGGGACGACGGGTGGCTGCTGCTGCAGATTTGGCACAAGCTGATGGCATGGGAATCAGTTTTTAGGAGTCATCTTCCCTTTTAAATTCTGATCGCAAAGGACGAAGTAAGTACATAGAGATATGTATGCGATTAATGTTCACTTGAGATTCAAAAACCATTTCTGCATTAGGAGGAGAGGATCCCACAGTAACGCACAAAAGCAAAATTCTAGAACAACAGAGAAAAAGGTAGAAAAAAACCCCAGAGAGATAGTTTGCATTTCTGTACATTACAAAAGGAAAAAAAAAAGGAAACGAAAATACAAACAAAAATGAAATAACAGGAAAAGTTACATGAACTTCCCCACCCTCTCCCCTTGCCACTAAAGGAGAAATGGAATCACAATATTACCACGTTTCAAATGGGAGGCTAAAAAAAAACAAAAACAAAAACAAAAACATAGACGGGGTTAAAAATGGTGAGCTTTTCTTTTTTCATTTGTCTCTCTCTCTTTTTTTTTTTTAGAGGTAGAATCCAAGAATACCACCCCCAGTGCCTTTCCCAAGAAACATTTTTGGTTCACGGGAAGTCTGTGTCCCCATTCCACTTTTAGGAAGGCTTCACGGGCGAGGAGGGACTCTGTGTGCGGGTGAGAGGCGGGGATGTTCCGCAGTTCCTGGTCTCCCAGACTCCTGATGGGACAGAGGACTGGGGACCATGTTTCGTGAAAGGAGTAATGGAGTGTTGTCTCCTAGGAAAACTCCCATGGCCATGTCAAAACCGAGCCCCATTTTGGGAGGGAGATGAGACTGGGGTGGGGCCGAGGCTTTCTCCCCAGGCAGGAGGCTAGCCACCTTCCCTGACTGCTTGCCCCTGGGATCTGCCTGGCTGCCATGGACATTTTGCCTGCACAAGCCCAGGGCTCTTGTGGGGGTTGTTGCTTAGGTGTCCAAGGCTGGGCGGGGGCAGGGTGTACCAAAAGTGGGAAGGGGCATCCTTTTCACCCTGACTTGAAAGCACATGCTTTTCTGTACCTCTGGGGAGGGGTGGGGCCTGAGAACGTCAGGGCCCTGTGCCCATGGGGCAGAAGGGTGCCCAGGCTGGGCGTCATGTCTTGGACTTGTCCCTGCCCTGGCTGCCCCGGCTGCCTCTGTGTGCCCCCTCCCACACCCTGGACAGACCCAGGGACACCAGAGTGATCATTCCTACATGGCTCGACCAGCCCCTCGGAGCTCAGGGGCCTGGCACCCTGTCCATTGGGGCAATCTCCGGATAGATAATGCCTTTTAACAAAAATTAACCTTGAGACCAAGGGCCTTTTGTCAGGTGCCCTTCACTTTCCGGGCTGAGGGTATGGACTAAGGGTATTTGGGTAAAGAAAGGAAGTGAAAGGAAAACAGCCAAAAATCAAAATGAAACTGACCAACATGTACATGTTCGCTGCTGAGACCTGAGATCCGGGGAGGGGCAGCCCCTCACACCCCCCCCCTCCCGCCGTGACCGCTGGGCAGCCTGTGGGTCTGGGGGTGGGAGGGAACTTGCAGACTGCCCACTCTCAGTCCCTGTGCCCACCTGGTGCCCCTGCCGGTGCTGCAGCCCCTCCTCCCTGGGAGAGCCTCTGCACTCTGCTGAGATCAACAAACGAAAGCCGGCTCTGGGCCTCCCCTCACCACCCCGGGGCCTAGGAGAACCCCCACCCTGGCTCAAATCGCGGGCTGTGAGCTCCTACAATCACCCCACCTACCGATGGTTCTCCAGGAATCTCTGCCCCTCCTGGAGGATGGATGGGGACAGTTTTTTGGGGGGTGGGGGGGCCTGTTGCTGTGGTCTCCCAGGGAGCAATGGGTACACTGGGAAGTGCCTTAGAAAGGATGGGAAGTGGAACCCACAGGTCTGACATACGCAAGGGAGGGCAGTGCCTGGGAAAGGACCAACTCCCCCTGCAGCAGGGACTCTAGAACCGCGGCTCTGTTGTGGCAAGGGGACTGGACCAGGGCTAGCTGGGGGGTGAGGGACAGTGAGCACTCGGAGAGAGGGTGAGAACTGGATGAAGACAGGGAGGCTCAGGGCCCAAGTGATGCCCAGGGGAGTCCTGTCTCTGGAATCCTGTCTCTGGAGTCCTGTTACAGCGGCTGTGCCCCTCCCACCTCAGTATGCCTGCGGGGAGGGAGGCAAGAGATCTCGGTTCCTCCTCAACTCCTTACCCAAATGGCTGAGTGTCCCAGAGATCAACCCTCTCTGGACTTCAGTTTGCCAAGCTCAAGGGTGGCCCAAGCCTGCAGGCCCCCCACCCCCACCCCAGGACGTTAGGGCCAGGTGGGCATACCAAGCACCTCTGGCCGCTCCGGTTCAAGGGAGGTCGCGTGGGAGGGGGAAGCGGCGGACTGAGGGAGGCTGGCAGCGCCCCCGCCCCGTTACACGCTCACCGCCCCTGCCCAGCAGCTGCTGGCCCCGTCCCAGCACGGCGCAGCCCGCGTGGCGCGGGACCTCTCTGCAAAGCCAGGCGTACGTACATCGGGCGGGCTCTGCGCCGAGCCCGGGCGGCCCCCGCGCGCTCCGCTCCTTTGCCCGCTGCCTCCGTTCTGTTGGGGCGACGCCCAGCCGCTGCCGCCCGACGGGGAAGGCGATCGGCTCCCGCTGGACCGCTGGCTGCCTGTCTTCCGACTTTCGTCTCGGTGCTTGGGGCTCAGCCTGGGGTCAGGGGACACGGGGCGCGGGGCAGCTGGCGTAGGACGCCCCTCTACAAGAGGCCTCTGCCCACCCCCGTACTGGACGGGGAATCCTTCTATTTAGAGAGCAAGGCCCCAGTCCTCTCCTGGCCTTGATTTCCATTCAAGGGCTGGAGCGCCAAGCTCAGGTGCAGGCCGGCAATGGCACTGCCTTGGTAAATTACCCACTGATTGGTTGCCGTTCCATCAGCCTGGCTCCCCAGCCCTCGATGTTTAATAGGCAAGCCCCATCCCTCCAGCAGAAAGCCGAGCTCAGCCGCACCTTGAGGCTCCCAGTGGCCCAGGACCTACCTGCTCGGTGATCTGGAATCACTGTCCTGGGAGGAGAGTGAGGGGCTGTGGGAACTTCTGCTGCTGTGGCGATGGGACCTCCGGCCTGGAGACTCCTGTGGCCTGGGAGAGAAATCAGCCTGTACCTACGTTCTGCTTGACCTCCGCATGGGGGATCCCTGTGAGGGCCTGATGCAAGCCACTGCTGACCAATATCCTCTCCCCCAGTCCCCTACAAAAACACACAAAGCCTGTCCACACCCGTGCAAAGCCCAGCTAGTCCCCGTGGGTCATTTATGGGAATTAGGAAAACACACCCTTTTCTCTAGATGGTCCCAGCCCCCCAAGACTCTGGAGAGGTGCAGGGGGGTTCCAAGGACTGAGCCTGAAGAGTCCCTGGACTGGGAGGCAAGAGGCCTGGGTTCCACTTCCATCTCTGCCACTGACTCATGAGGGCTCTCAGCCTACTCTCTGGGTCTGAGCTTTCCCGTCTGTGCAGGGGGTGCAAAATGAGCTTTGCTGCGTGGGGGAGGGGGGAGGGGCTGAGGGGCTGAAGAAGGGGAAAGAGTGCTCACCTCTTCCTCTCTTTGTTCTTCTCTTTTCTTTTGCTCTTGGGGCTCCGGGATCTGCAGAGAGCAGAGGCTAGGTGACAGCACAGCCTGAGCCAGGCAGAGGAGGGCGGGCGTGGAGCCCTGGAGCTGAGCTGTGCCTCGGTGCGGGCCTGAGCCTTCCTGGCAGGTACGGGATTGTGCGTCCACCCACCCCCAGCCCTCCCCGCCGTCCCCCACTGCTTGGGTTTCTTCCACTTGGCCAACTCTGTTCCTTCTCGGGTAAGTCTTGGCCCACGATGACCTCCCATCTGGGCCCTGACTGCTGCTCCCTCTGGGAGTACCGAAGGGAGATGTGGCCACAGATCCAGAAGGAAGGGTCACTTGCCCTTATCTTCTGGCATTCGTCTCAGGACCGGGCCCTCTGATGAGTTACCAGAGTGAGGGTGGCCCCTCCACACTTTGTTTTAGCCCCAGGTCTTCTCAGTCGGGCCCCCCAGTTCTCTGGGGTGGGCTCCACAGCCCAGTTCCTGCCTTTGACAAAAGGACTGAGAGCCTTATGATTAGCCCTCTAAGGTTTCACCCCACGCCTGGTCCCATTGGTCTCTCAGTCCCACCCTCCCCTGATGCCACCAAATTCTGGCTCAATCTTTTTAGTCCTAAACAGATGCTTTCTTCTGACCAAAAATGGGATGGTGCTAAGAGACATTGGAAGGTGTTTCTCACGGGAGCAGAGCAAGTGGCGGGCAGGCTTGGCGGGGTGGGGCAGGCGCAGAAGTTCGAGTCTAGAGCCCCTGCTGCGTGCTTTGGGCTTCGTTTCCCCGTCTGGAGCTCTCTAGCCCAGCTCCTCTCTAGGTCCTTCCCAGGACTGTTGGGGGGTGGCCAGAGGGTCTGTGCAAACTGATAGTGATTACTGAGGGCAGCAGGGGCCCGCGCTGGCCCACGAGAACTGCAGGAGGGGAAGGGAGATATTGGAGGGCCAGGACTAGGTGTTCACTTAGGCTTCTCCCCTACCTGGCAAATGATCACGGGCAAATTCCCACTGCTGGGAGGGAGCCAGGGACTCTGCCCCTCCTCAGGGCTGCTCACTCTCATGCCAACCGTATGGAAAGTGCCTGCCACACGTCTTTGCTTCTGTGCTGAGCGTTCTACTTTCTCCACTCCTGCTTCTGCCTGGGCTCCTGCCTTACACTTCCTCCTATCCTCTCTCCCAGTCTACCCTGAAGAAGTCACTGTCCTGCTCGAACCCCATGCTGGCTCTCAGCCCTGCCTACGTGGAGGCCAACTCCATAACAGTCAGGCGTGTTGGGGGCTGGCACCTGCCCCTCAGATACTCCACCTCTAGCTACAGGCCACCCACCCCGTCTCCTTCCCACTGAGGATTCCTTCTGCCTGGCATGTCCTTCCTTTCCCTGCAAATTCAGAGCTCCAGTTCTTCTGCCTTCTTAACTGACACCTCTACGAACGCACCCCTTGGACACTGGACCTGCTGTGTAGTCTGGAAATTCTTGGGGTCCCCTTGTTAAGGCTGACTCACGGAACAGGTAAGAACTGCAAAGAGCTGGCCTGCATCCTCCTCCCTGCACCCTCAGCCCCCTGCCGGGCTCTGAGAAGGAGTCCCTGGAGCTGGAGGGAGGGCAGGGCAGGGCCCTCGCGACAGCAACCACTCTCCCGTGGTGGCTTCTTTGGGCTTTGGTCTCTGCAGAGGGGCATAGCGTCTCTCCATACCCTCCTGTCACCCCTGCACAGGGCACCGCTCACCTGTGCCGTCTCTTCCTCCTGGACCCAGAGTCAGACCTGTGGGGCCATAAAAGGGTTCTGTTGAGCCCACCTGGGTTGACTCAGAGACACCCGGGCAGCAGCGTAGCTCTGGTCCTGGGCCCCGCGGAGGTGAGAGGAGGCCCCGGGGAAGGAAGGGTACCTGTCTCTGCGGTGCTTCTTCACACTCTTCTTCTTCTTGCGCAGGGGTGAGGAGCTCCCACAGCTGCGGACAAAGGGATGGGAGGCGGGCTCTAGTGACCTGGGGCCTGGGACTTGGAGGGAGGGACAGCTGAAGTGATTGGGGAAGGCTGGGTACCTGGGGCGTCAAAGCTGGAAAGGGGATTCCAGGCCATGAAGTCAACTACCTGTTATACAGAGTGAACTGAGGCCCAGAGGGTCAGCGGGATCTCTAAGGGGAGCTGATGGAGCTGCCTGTGTCGCCCCCTGGTCATCCTTCTAGCCCCCTTGCATTGTACGAGAGGACAGTTTCAAACCCAAAGTATAGAGGCCGTAATGGTGGGATTTCTGGCCTCTGTGGGGAAAAGCTGGTGGTGTCCAAGGTCCAGGCCCTGAGAGATCAGGCCTCCTGGCCCTGGAGGGCGGCAGGGAATGTCACCCTCCCACAGAGCCCCTCCCCCCAGCCCCTCCTGGCTCTTGCCCGCCTTCATCACTGACCTGCACTCGGAGTCTAGTCTCCTCTTTTTGCTGAGGGCCAGGGGAGAAAGAAGGACACAGTTGGATGGGGTTAGCTGGGCCCCTAGACATCTGCCAGGGTCTCACTCAGGACAGGGGAGGGGGAACCACAGATGAGACGCTGCCGAACCCCGCCTCCCCAGGCCACTCACGCTCTGGTGGTGAGGGCAAGACTGCTAGGGAAGGGCAGAGGGGTGGCCCATCGGGTGGACCTAGTCAGGGGCGGGGTCAGCGTGTCCAGTTCTGGGGCCTGGAGCGGGTGAGTGACCATGCTGGGGACTCGAGGAGGGGCGGGGACTTGGTGAAAGGGGCCCACTCGGTGGGTCGGGGGCAACACAGTGAGGGGGAGAAATTTAGTAAGGGCAGATGGGCTCAGAGAGGCGGGCTCACAAATGCCGCGTTGAGTCCCTGCAGACACCTGGGGGGCCCCAACGCGCCCCTCCCGCTCCCCGCCGCCTGGCGGCGCTCTCACCGGCTCCTCCGGTGGCCGCCTTTCTTTTTCTTCTTCTTGGGAGGGGGCGACGCCGAGCTGCTGGACCAGTGTTTGGTCCTGGGTGAGAAGGGGCGAGGGGCGAGGCGGAGGTGAGGGGGAGGGACCGCCCGGGCCCTACGCAGCGGCCCTGTCCACCCCCGCCGCGCAGGGCGCTGACCTGTACCCCCGGTGCCCACGGTAGCAGGCGGCCGGGCAGTCGCAGTCCACCGGGCCGTCGTCTTCGTCGAAGGGCGCGTACTCCAGGCCCGGCTCGACGCCCTCGGGCAGCCGCGGGGTCTCCGCCACGCTGCTGGCGACAGGGAAGCTCAGCCCCCGCCCCCGCAGGCAGGCCTTCCCTGTGCCCCTTTCTCAGCGCAGCGCCCCAGGCCTGGTTGCCCCAAAAGGTCCAAGGTAGGCGGGGTGTGGCCGGCCCCGGGGCCTGCAGCCTCCACCCCTAGACAGTCGGGCGGGGATTTGGGGAGTCCAACCCAGAGCCTTTCTCACAGCCCCCGCCCCAGCCTTAACGGTGCCATGTTTTGCAAAAAGGAAAGAAGAGCGCCGAGGCCTTCCGCCTCTAATTTCCTATTCCAAGTTTTCCTTCCCTATCATCGAGGCCCTCTCCTCATTAAGTCCCCTCCCCGCACTGAGTCTTTGTCCCTCGGTCCCGTTCACTGCGCCCTCTCACCTGGTCCCCTTTCCCCTCACGGATCCGCTGTCCTGCATCCTCGTCCCCTGTAACGTCGCTGCCCTGTTCCCCAGCCCCTTTCCCATCGCTAAGCCCACTCCTCCTCTCCTTTTCTCTCGCTGAGCCCCCATCACGGACACGGCTTTCCTTAGCCCGGCTGTCCCGGTCCCCGAGCCGCCTCCCCCTGCGCACCCGCCTGTCTCCCTCCCCCGCACCCCTCCTTCCTCCAGCCCCGGCCGCCTCTCTGAAATATTCATAGCTTCTCCTCGCCCTCCTCTCCGCAGCCTCCAGCCTCGGGAGGCCTCCTTGCTCTTCTCCCGCTGCCAGGCTGTCATCCATCACTGCCTGGCGGCAGCAGGCGCAGGCCCCAGTCCTCGGCCCCAGTCCTCGGCCTGCCTTAGATGCTCCCATTCATCTTGCGGAGCGCTCCCCTGCACTCAGCAGGGACCCGGTCCTGTCCTCGCTCCCGGTTCAGGAGTCCCCAGCCTTCTTCTGCCAGGTGTTGGCACCCTGCGCGCACTTCAAAGAATGAGGCTTTTGCCCCCCAAAAGGTGGCTGGGCTTAAGGCAAGCGCATGAGTTTTGAAGCTGCAGAGGTTGCCTTCATTGCTCGCTGTCCCTGAGTCGCTGTGTGACCTGCTGCCTGTCACTCCCCGCTCGGAGCCTCCTCTCCAAGATGACAGCGATAACCGTTACAGGGCTGTTGGGAGGGTTCACTGAGGTAACGGGTGCTGTGCAACTTTGTTTTTTTACGGACTAAGCCTAGAAGCGACCCTCCAAAAGCCCAGCTCCAGGGGGGTGGCCCTCCATTTTTCACTTCATGCTGGCTCAGGGCCCCTTCTGCACGGAGGCTCAGCCCTGGTTTTAATTACCCTCACTCCCGGGTGCCGTTCACCTGCCTCATTCGTTCCTTGCCCTGAGAGAGGGAGGCCAGGACTTGGATTGGATGGCAGAATATTAAAAGCATGACATGAGCTTTGGATTCACGCAGACAGGTCTGAATCTAGGCACGACCAAGTTCACCGAGCCTCAGGGTCCTTATCTATCCACCGAGGAAGAGCATATCCGTGCTTTGAGGAGAGGATTACGCGAGCTTCTGTGTTTGAAGCTCCTGCTGTTCCCACCCGCGGTCGCCCCTGTTAGATGGGGCGCCTCTGCCTCACACAAACCAACACCGTCTCGCAGGGAGAAAAGCGGTTGTGACACGCTTGAAAGAGATAGGGAACAAGGAAGGCAGACCACAGCGACTGAGATGAAGGAATTTTCAGGGTCAAATCTCCAGCAGAGCGCCCGCTGATCTGCTAATCTTGAATCTCGATAATGCCATTCAATCCCCAAACACCAACCTGTCCCTGGCAGCCTTGAAGTCATCCAGGTGTTACCGGAGGCTCTTCTGAGGTGATGGAGGAGGGGCTCTTGTCATTTCCCCCACCCCCACGGAGTCAAACGCCCCCATGGCCCTTCACTCAAACCTCTGTGCTCCCCCCACATTCGTTTTTCCGAAGTCAGTGGCCTCCCACCTCCTGTCCCTGTCCCCGAAGTCTCCAACTCCTCGGCCTAGTCAGCACCCCATGCTCCCAGGGCCTGTCACCCCACACAGCCCTTAGCCACACAAGTGCCTGACACACAAAACATAGTCTCCAGCAAAGCTTGAGGGCACTCCAACATTGTGTGGGTATGCCAGCGGGAGGAGGGGCTTCCATTTATCCAGACACAAAAATGAGGACGGTTAGTCTTAAAATAAAATAGCTGAGTTGGGGCGCTACCTTCTGCAGGGACCCTTTCTTGCCTCCTAGCATCTCAGCGGAGTTAACCCCGCAGTCTAGACCCTCCCTGAGCTGCTCCTCCTCAGTAGGCTGGCCTGGCCGCAACCCTGGGGACGTCTTTCCTTTCTTCCTCTGTCCCAAGGACAGAGCACCCTCCCCTCCACCCCATCCTCCCTCCCTGAGGCCTTGTCATTTGGCTGTTCTCATTCCTTAGACCCTTCTGGGAGGTTTACTTGAGAGCAGGCAGAGGCTACAAGCATCAGGTGCAGGGGCAGGCACAAAGATCTCAGAGCTTTCTGGTAAGACTTGTCCTGGGAGAGTTCCAGGGAGATCCGTAAGAGGAAGCTGTGGCCTCTTTTGGTAGTTTTGTGGGGCTGGTACAACTACATGTACTTGGCAAGATCTCCCAGAGTTTTCCTAGCCTGTCTTTCCTGGCTGACAGTATCACTAATTAACTAATGTTTTCTAGTGCTTAAATAGTTCTCAACAGTTCACAAATCTCATACAGAGACACTTGGAGAAATTGACTCCCCCATTTTACAGATGAGAAAACTGAGGCCCAGAGAGGGAAAGGAACATCCCCTATGGTTTTGGAAACTCTGAGTAAAGAGTGTAAGTTCACCTATAAACTTGGCTTTGAAAAGTCACATGCAAACAGGACAGCCCTTGACTCAGCTGGCTGGGCTTCCCTGCTGTAGATGTTAGCTCAGCTGTCCTCTCCCTGCTTTGTAGACACAGTCGTGGGGCTGTGTACTGCGCTCTAGATTTGTTTAACATTTCCCTCTCTGAAGTTCATGTTTGTGATCTAGTTCTCACTACGTCCATGGAATGGGCAGGGGAGGTGTTCCTCCCTGTGACAGAACAAACCAAGCCTCACAGCGTTGGCCAAAGTGGACCCAAAGAGTCCGCTGCGGAGGGACCAAGAGCATACTGAGGTTGAGCACAGCACAGGACACGCGCTGGACCGGCCACGGTGGGCAAGGTTCTGACCTGGGAAGAGAGCGCCTGTCACACGCCCTTCTTCGTGCCAGCAGTTTGGCTAATTAACTGGTTCTGTTTCCTATTAGCCGGGAGCATAATGGCCAATCGACAGATGAATGAGCCCAGACAGAGGAGGGCAGATCCCAGGCGAAGGCTCTGCCCTCTCCGTTCATTCCCTCAGACAGTGTGCCAGGCCTGCCAGGGGCCTGGAGGAGCGGGTGGCGGCTAGTGGTGGCAGGAACAGGGATGAGTCAGGCCTGGGGCTTCTCTTCTGTGTCCTCAAAATGCAGGGCAAAAATATGACACTGTGCACACTGTAATTACTAATGCAGGTGCCAGACACTATTTTAAGCACTTTATATGTATTTATCTCATTTAATCATTTAATGCTCAGAACAAGCCTCTGATGTGAGCACCATCATTAATATTCGCATCTGACAGATAAAATAATGAGGCACAGAGAGGTCACACTGCATATAAAATCAGATGCACGGTGGAGAAAAAGGGTGAATTTGCTCACTGTGTTAGAAAGTAGCTTACGAATTTTATTTTCTACAAACCCTTTCTCCCAAACATTTTGTTGCATGATTATGAAGACAATGATTATTTTTTGAAGATTTTATTTATTTATTTTAGAGAGAGGGGAAGGGAAGGAGAAAGAGAGACACATCAGTGCGTGGTTGCCTCTCGAGTGCCCCCTACCGGAGACCTGCCCCAAACCCAGGCATGTGCCCTAGACTGAGAATCGAACTGGTGACCCTTTGGTTCACAGGCTGGCATGCCATCCACTGAGCCACACCAGCCAGGGCAAAACGATTATTCTTAAAAGTTGCCACTGTCTATTACATTGAAAAAAGAAAAAATGAACCGACAGCAGCCACAAGAAGTAAAGAAAACGTGCATTCCAAAGAAGAGAAGGTTTTCCTTTTATTCTGGGAATATGTGCAAAGTGGTTTTTAGAGGCAGCCTTGGATGGTGGGGTGTTTTGAACCTGTGCAGTGGGGCTTGGGTGTTTCCGGCTGAGGGCCCAGTACGAGAAAAGACACGGGAGTGACAGCATGCAGGGCAAAGCTGGAAATTGCCAGTAGGCCGAGCTGGCTGCTGTGTGACGCTGAGAGTGGGAGACCGGGCTGAGTCCAGTCTGTGGAGGCCTTGAATGCCAGGCCAGGAAGTCCAGACTTGATGGCATGGCTGATGGGGAACCCACAGGAGGTCTCTCGGGCAATACAGGGCTGCCCACAGCAATCATTTTTAAGGACAAAAGCTTGTCCTCTCTCCGTGTCTCTGGGACCTCACTCCTCATCTCCATCACCTCTCCCCCAGAATAGGGAACCCCCTGCCCCATGGGGCTCCCTGCAGTTTCACCCATCTGATCATCCTCCAAAGCGGACAGTCCCCAAACACCTGCCTGACCACATTATGCCTCGGCAAAGCCAGCTCCCACCACCTGTGGGATCACCATCAGACACTGCAGCACTGTGATGTTCTGCTATCCAGTATGAGGGCAGACTGGAGGTGGGACTGTCACAAGAGACTGTCACTGGAGCCAATCCATTAAGTTAAGAAGGATGATTCCTGGGAATAAAAAGCTCTGGGAGTGATGCTGTCCCAGCTGAGACCCTTTCCTGAGTGGGAGGTGTCATGGGCTCTTATGGTCCATAGAGAGTTAAAATCTCTCTCTCTCTCTCTCTCTCTCACACACACACACACACACACACACTCCGTGGAGACCCTCCAGCCGGCTCTTCTTTGTCATCTTGCTGAGAGGGCATCGAATTTCTCCACATCTCAAATTACAGGCTATGAGTGGGTGTGGGGTGTCAGGAAGGCAAAGGCATGAGCACAGGGCCTGCTGGGTGGTCAGAGGGCTTCATGGATCCCTGAGAGAATCCCACAGTTGGCAGAGAGGGTGGCGACACCCAGGCAGAGAGGAAGGAGCTGAGGTCAACCTGGTACTCGCCATTGCCAGGCCTCCCTGGGATCACGGGGGATCGTGCATGGTACGGACTGCATGTTTGTCCCAAATTTTATGCTGAAACTCTGATCCCAGTGTGATAGTGTAAGGAGACAGGGCCTAAGGGAGGCGATTAGGTTATGAGGGTGGAGCTCTCATGAATGGGAGTAGTGCCCTTGTAAGAAGAGACGAGAGAGCCCTGGCTGGTGTGGCTCAGTAGATTGAGCACTGGACTGTGAAGCAAAGGGTTGCCGGTTCGATTCCCAGTCAGGGCACATACCTGGGTTGCAGGCCAGGTCCCTAGCAGGGGACACTTGAGGGGCAACCACACACTGATGTTTCTCTCCCTCTCTTTCTCTCTCT